>WTSP01023967.1:0-28580 GCA_025331215.1 Actenoides lindsayi
TCCACTTGTCACTGGTCTCCACTTGGATACTGACCCATTGACAACCACTCTTTGGGAGTGGCCGTCAAGCCAGTTCTGTACCCACTGAATTGTCCATCCATCCAATCCATATTTCACCAGCTTGGAGACCAGACTGTCATGCAGGACAGTGTCAAAGGCTTCGCTCAACTCCAGGTAAATGACGTCGGTTGCTCTTCCCTCGTCTATGGATGTTGTGATCTTCTCATAGAACACCACCAGGTCAGTCAGGCATGATCTGCCCTTGGTGAAGCCATGTTGGCTGTAGCCAATCACCTCATCGTTATTCTTCTGCCTCAGCAGTGCCTCCAGGAGGATCTGCTCCACGATCTTACCAGGCACAGAAGTGAGACTGACTGGCCTATAGTTCCCATGTCCATCCACCTTTCCCTTTTTGACTATGGGGGTTCTATTGCCCCTTTTCCAGGCAGTGGGGACTTCACTGGACTGCCAGGACTTTTGGAATATAATGGTTGTTATATGTTATTTAATGGATATATAAAATAGAATTAATAGCTAAAATAAAATTATATAGCTGATTATGTTTACCACACACAAAATAGATATTTTATGTTATGTTAAATGTTAGAGGTTTTAGAGCCTTCCCTGTGAAACAAGTCATTACTACTTCTGGAAAGGAGTTTTCATATACTAAAGAAAAGAGCAGTCACTTGATTTCTACCAGGAAAGAATCAAACTAGTATGGGTCAATAAAGAGTACAGGTATCTTAATTTCAGATTTAAAAAAATATTTTTACAAATTGCTTTTGTCTCAAATAAGAATAATACTTCTCCTCTCATTCTTGAAACAAGAACATTTCTTAAATTGTTTTCTTTATCATTATTATTAGCATATAGTCAGTATGCTGCTTTAACAGATGTTTCTCAGAACTATTTCTCATTTGTTCCCGGATGAACATAAATCTAGGTCATTGATTTAAATTTACTTAAGAAGAAAATGGCAAAGAATTTTACATTTGATATTTTTACAAGTGGTAACAAGTGATTCATATCCCAGCAAAAGAAAGTAAGGGAACCAAGCAAACTCAAGTAACTTTAATTACAAAATCAGCATCCGAGAAGGGGAATTGTTTTCACTGAACTACACATGTGTACTATTTTACACATTGCACAACCAAGCAATTTCATCACACACGTAATATACCATGATCATTAAATATTTGTCTCAAGGATCCAGACATAGTGTGACTTGTCCACAAGATGGCATAGGCTGTGTCCAAAAGGGGCTGCCACAGCAAAATGCTTTGTAACATCCAGGAGACAAGACCGCTTCCATGTAACTATCCTTCTTCAGTTCATTATCCTTCTGGACAAGCACAGAAGAAAACCTGCCTGTTTTTATTTTCATGATTCTTATATAATCTAAAAGTCTGCTTGCCTTGGAGGTAAGCAAAGATTTCAGTTCACATGGAAAACAGAAAATGTCTGTCAGCCAGGGGAATCTCTTTGAGCTTTCAGCTGGCTGTAACCCAGTTAACTCACATACAAGAGGCAAAGGCATCGTAGGGAGAAGGACTCTAACCTTACCATATGTCTGGCTTTACTAGTGTCTATGTCACTGCCTAGGAGAAGCAGGCAAGAGAGGGAAGAGAGAGCTTAGGGTAAGGACTGGCCAAACCCAAAAAGTCTGAGAATTGAAGATGACAATTCTTCATAGGAAGGTGAAACTCAGAGCAGTCTAGAAGAATTTATCCCTGCGTACCCGATAACCAAAAAGGCATCAAATTCTCAGAGCTCTCAACAGCTCTGTTCAGATTAAGAATAAAACAAAATACAGTCCCACTACCCCACCCCACATCCTGCCACAGATTCTGCCAGAACTAGAAACGTTAAATGAATGCAAGTGACCTATCTGTCCTCTGTGGGCTGCACTTTTTGAGACAAGGTTTACACAGAGAGGTAATATTCTTCTATTAGTCTCAGATATGAAGGTCATTTTCAAGTCTACATGCTTGTCTTCAGATGAAACCCTTCATGCCTTAAAGTCACTTCATGTCAGTTAGCCTAACGCAAGGACGTGACTATGGCAGATCACGGCATGGACTCCTGGGTTAATGTGCAGGAGGGACACTTTAGGACAGCGAGCCACTTATATAGCTGATTATGTTTACCACACAAGCTTCATTAATATTGGCACTTAGCCATGCTCTTATTAGCAACAATACAGTCAAACACAGAAGTTCTTCTCAGTTCCTTTTGCAGCTATCTTTAAAGTAACTGTTCAACAAGCAGATGTTCACAGGATGTTCCCCAGCTGTTTGGGCTGGCACTCCCACTCAAGCTGCTGAAGTCATCTCTGCTTCAAACTTAGTCTCATGGACATCTTGAAGGTTATACTCCCATCTCAACACTCTTCATATTCCCACCAGCCTGGCTTTGTCAGAATACTCCACACTTAACCACTCTGCAAAGTTGACCTCGTTTCCATCTGTCATAACTTTAGTATTGCTAGAGACAGCATTGCACTTTTGTTGGTTTGGTTTGGTTTGGTTTGGTTTCTTTAATGAAACTACGACAGGACTGCCCAGGACTAGTACTGACTGAGCAGTATTTATTGTCTTGACTCGGAGAGCCCACAGAGCTGACCTCCAGCAAATTACATGGGAAAGCAAATCCGGAGTTGCAAGACAAGGTGAATCAGTGAGATAAGACCATGGAAGACCTCCTGTTCATCTCCCTTTAAGGCTCAGGGCAAGCTCACATGAAACGCAGAGCAGGATTCCTATTAACCCCTTCCCCCTTGTCTCCCAGGGGAGAATAAAAAGGGGAATAAGGAAAAAGAAAAATGCCTCACCCAAGACTGGAAGTTAAGACTATAACAAATTTAATGAATAACAGGAGAAAAACATAAAAAGGAGTATTAAGGGCAGAAGGATACAGAACTCTATCCAAAACTTGCTCTCGGGTGGCATATGAGGAGCTGGGCCCAGCCAAGATGCTGTTGTAGCTCCCAGGGCACAGGAAAGAAGAGGGCCCAACCCCAGCTTCTGGTCTCCTTGTTGTAGGGAGTGTGGCAGGGAACGGGAGGGAAGAACAGCTGCCCTCTGGCTCCTCAAGGTCCTAGGGTTACCACCCGTCCTCCCCTCAGCCTGTTCACCCTTAAACCACAACAGTGGTGCAGATCATTGTTATGGGACTGTGTTTTGAGCAAATGTAACAGACTGTCCCTTATTTATTAGGGTGTTTCATGACAAACAAGAGCATGAAAAGATCAATTTAAAGCTCACAGAAGTGCAGAGGAGGAAGTTACACCAGTTGGCCCTTAAAAATAGTACAAACTCCACCTCAACCCCAAGTCTCCCAACAACTTTAGATCACACACACAGTTGCACATAAAAGTATAATCTGCATGAATTATTCTAGCTCTAAAGTGAGAGCGACGTGTCTGTGTAACGTCTTGCCTAAAATACAGATTTAGTGTGCAATGCAAAACCTCTTTTAATCAGGCACACGAAATTCTTTTGTTATTCCACCTTAATTGAAGTCACACTGCTCCATGAGGTTGCTGGTGGCTGTTGGCAACAATATCAATATGCTGCCTATCCTGAGAACTTGAGAAATTAGATGAAAAGTTGCTCTAGCAAACCAGGCATTTTTTCTTCTTCTATAAATCAGTATGCATAACTGTATACGATATTATTAATACATTCTCCACTTATTTCTGAGTTGTAATATGCCTGCTTCATTCCAGAACACCCGACCTGTTCAGTGTTCAGCCATCCTCGACTAGTTCAGACACTGGCTTTGGATACCCAGAGGAAAGGCAGAAATGTCAGTTACAAGAGCAGACTGGAAGAGCAGTGTGAAATCAGCATCTCATTTCCCTAGGCAAAGGAAAAATTGGTATGCTATATACTTTGATTAAATGTCAGCCTGACAATGTTTTTTAGATTAGTTATGAATATAAAAAATGCCTAAGAAAACAGAATTAAAATGGACAGAGTGGTGAAACCCCTGCAGACACATTACATGTCTATTTTCAGTGTCCTGACATGACCATTCTAAGGAACTACAACATATCTTTTTACTATAATAATGAATCAACTTACAGATTCCACATGCAAGGCACAGAGAAAAACAATGTATTTATTCCACTTCTCCCAAGTATATTCCTATAGACTATATCATCCAGCATTATATAATGAAGTGTGGTGTTAGATCTGACTTTACTAGAGAGTCAACTGTTAGGTGTTCTTGTGGGTAATGGAATGGGGCCCATTTTATATGAATAAATTAGTTATGGCAGAGAAAAAAAATAAAGAGGTGTCTAAATGAGTGGGAATTGTGTTTTCTTCATATTATGCCTCGTGCCTTCCCTGAAGAAAGGGCTTGCTCCATACAGCAAATTTGGATCAGAATTTTGCTTATACCTGCAGCAGCTTCTGGCAGGTCTTATGGTTGCTATAGCAGGGAAAGATTCAGGCTTTTGCTTTTTTTCCAGCATAATAGCCTGCCTGGAAGAGCTCTGTATATTAGGATTTATTCTTTCAGAAATTTCACAAGATACATTCTTTGTAGATTATCGTCAGGAATCTCCAAGCACTTTATACACATACAGCTCAATTACAGACGTCTCTGAAAGTGATAAAGTTACAGAGGTTTCAGACTCAATGCTCTAGAGATGCTCAAAGAGACAGGCTGATAACAATGTACAGAAAACACCATGCAACTGGATCTGGTAGTGCAATACCCCTCTAATGGGCAGCTATTATATGATGGGTCAAGAAGAGAGGACAACAAGGAAAAATAGGACGGATATTATGACATGATTACTTTCCTCTCCATACCAGAATTTCATTTTAGTAGTCCAACAGCACATTGAAACTTTAAAAAGCAGCAGTCAGCTTTCAGCGCTGCCAGTCTCAGTCTAAAAATCACAGGAGAAAAAAGCATGCACTTTTACTAGCAGACATGAATTTACTCCAAAGACTCTCACTAATTTCCCAAATTAAGACCAATGAGATAGAGGCAGATTTTGAGATGCCCACCCAGCTGAGTTCCACCACATTCAGGATTTTACAAGATCAGTCTGTCAGAAGGGAGCAATGTTGTGACTAGATTCTTCCTGATCCATGCCAGCTGTCTCCTGTTCCACAACATTCTGTTAAGCAGAATTTGTTTTCCATTGTGAAACAAGCACATCATTTACTTCCCCCCACACTATAGGTAGAAAATGGATGCAGATAGCAAATATTACATAGATTCAATCTTTTTTTTTTTCCTCAAGAAACACTGACGAGTTTTATGTCAGAATAGGAGGGGCTGAATTTACTTATTAGTAAACAAACTGCTGTGTTAACAGGCTGCTGCTGGACTGGTTTAGTTTGGTAGCAACAGCCCTACATTGAGGGTAGAATTTATAGTGACCTAGCGGTAAACATTTAAGCTGCAATATTGTCTTCCTGCAAATGAGGCTGTGTGCTCAGCCATACATTATTATTCCAGGAACCACTGACCTGAAAAGAAAAACAAAAAACACCCGACCAAAACCCAACTGCCTGTCTGCTTCTGTACACTGTATCTGCTTTTAGCCGTGGTCATCTGAAGCACTCACAAAGTCTCAGTTCAACTCAAAAACCTCTGTCTTTCCTCAGCATGAGAAGATCCAGAGAGGGATGTCTTTACAAATGAAGATGCTATAATGTAACAAGGAGACAACCTTGCTGGCCCGAGTGGCAATATATCATGAAAGAACACCAATGAGGACTGGAAATGTCAGTGAGGGTTGGCTGAAACCAGCTGAGACCCCAGAATTTAGAGGATTCATAAACTTTTGAACTTTCAGAAAGAGCGCGGAGGCTTCATAGACTTACACAGAGTAACTTCTCCTAGGGCAGGCATACAGTGGAGTTAATGAAACACACGCTGCGGGATGTAGGGGGGTGTAGATGTTGAGGGGGGATATGGAATAGGCGTATTGGGAAGCCTGTACCTTCCTAGTACCTTAGCCAGTGGGGAAAGGAAGGGGGTTGTATGGGGCTGGGAACCTGGGATAAAAGGGGGGCTGTGCCCTCCGGCAATTGGAGAGACCCCACGGGGATGTGCCCGGTGGACTCCCCCTTTATTCAAGTAAAGTCTTTTTGCAGGACTCCTCTGTCTCCTCTTTGAACATGGACCTCTAGTGATGTGATTTTCCGACCAAGCAAGAACCTGCATTGAATTCTCAGTTATACACCAAAAACTGGAGGGGCAACAACCCTGCCAGGGCCGTAGCTGACAACACGAGCTGCAATTCCTCTCTTTCAGCAGCTAGGCAAAACCAAACCTGGAAATACAAATGATTTCCTGAAAACTGTAGGATATATTTGTTAATGCTGCCCTATTTGGATCTCCAGGATAATGCGAATAGGCTTCACAGGTAACAATTAGAAATTATCACAGCATCTTTTTTCACTTGAATTAGTTAAAATTAGCATCTGAGAAATCTGATACTTAAGCCCCTGTGCTTTCGACAAGCCTTAGGCAGCACCAAAAGCTGTAAGGTACACTTTTTCCTGTGAAAATTGCTGTTACTCAAGTCAGCAAGATATCTGTGGTCTCCTTTCTCACAATACCTTTATATAAAGGAAATGGAGCGATAGTCACTTACTTCTATCCCAGAACAAGAGAGGCTGTACAAAGGATTTCAAGATACGTCAACATTACCCTCAACCAGAATATCTTAAGTAAAAGATGACCCTGCTCCTCTCCTGTGCCTCCATGCTCCCTCCGAGTTCTCATGACCCAGGACTGCCTCTGTCTACTAAGGAGAGACCCAGAAATAGCTTTCTGTCTTTCTGGTCATTTTTTCTATGCTGTTATACAGACCGTGCACCATTTGTTAGCTTCTGTGGCATATGTCAGAGCATGTTTCTGCTGCAGCATGCTGTTGCTGAATGGTTAGGTACTGTGGTGCCAGAGCAGGGGATAAGTGACAGAAGGAGCTGCGCCTGTAAAAAAGCCAAGCGACCACAACGCTGCCAGAAAGCACAACAGTTGCTAAGTTGCCTCAGTGCTTGTTTCACAATGGAAAACAAATTCTGCTTAACACCAGAGGGTGGGTTGCTTGCTTCTGTGTCCTTCTAGGAGACTGTAACCTGCATGGCAGTAAGCAAGCATATCGTGTCCCTCACTGCCAGCTATATGGGGTCTGTATCATTCTGCTGCTCTGGCTGCAGGGTCACGCAGCACAGAGGAGCCAGCGTGTCCAGTCCTTGGCCATGCAGCAATAGATATTTTTAACTCTGTGCAAGATTGCAGACAAAATAGATGCACCTGTAGCCTAGGGTGGAAAGATGAGTGCTTTTACCTTCTTCCCCAAAAGAAAAACACGAAAACAAACCTGAACACCTCCAATCTGTTACATTCGATATATTTATTATATGGTATAATTTAAATAGGTTTCTTAACTCTTCAACAAAGAGTCACTATTAATGATTAAGAACCAACAGCACATACACAGCTGTAGATTCTTTTGCCTATTTTATTTTGTATGAATTGCCAAATAATGTCAGTGCTGCACAGAATACATTGCTTGACAGCTCATTGCCCTGTTTGAAACTCAGCTCTGCTTTCTAGCAGAAGGTTTTCTTAGAACTGATGCTTCTGCTTAGGTGGAAAGTGAGATTACTCAAGATCCAGGTTTTTCACGTTCACCAACAAAGCATCAAGAAAAGGCCAAACTCCACTTTATAACATCAATTTGCAAAGTTATCTTTGCATTTGAAATACAGCTTCCCCAAGAAAAGACATGCCAAATGCCAGCTATAGGCTGTGAAGAGTTATTAGGACTGACAATATTTCAATGCATCCCTACAACTATTTCCTTCCTTCACATATTACTTTTCAAATGGATTTCTACATCCTTCACAAGTTGTATGGCATCTGTCTTTTCCCCAGCTGCAAGCTCTCTAGCTACCCACACCTACTAGCTTGCTACAAAGCAGTATTCTCCTCTATAGCACCCATACTTCTTTCAAAATGTTTTTGTTGGGTTTTTGCCTGTTTGTTTCCAGACAATTCAAGCTATTCCCTATATATGTGCTCATTTAACTTTTTCTTTCTTCCACCTTCATCAGGATGGCAGAACTACCATCACCTTTCCCTTTAACTCCATTAGTAACTAGACACAAGTGTATGACAACTACTAGTAATTGAAATATGACAGCAGAAAGTGAACTTCATTCCACCTTATTCTTTGCTTCTACCATACATGAGATATTATTCCCATTCCTGACAAGACCATTCATCAACTCCTGATCCTTCAGTCTTCTTTCTGCCTCCACCTTGCACTCCTATGCTATCCCACCTCTGGAACCACAGCAGCTCTTCTCTGACCCCCATCCTGTGGCACACAGACTATACTGGTGGGAGGTCTGCAGCTGTGGGACATACTGGCCCTACAACCTCACAGCGTGGCTCACATATTCCCATCACGCAGGGCCTGCCTGAAGCTCCATAAGGTACTGTTGTGTCTGCAAACCATTAAACGTCTGTTTAGAGGGGAATTTCTGCTTTCACAGACCCTTCCTGGCAACAGAATTTTTGCAGGTCGTGAGTTAAGGAACCTATTGGCAGGAAATTACCCTGTAGCTCCTGAAAGGTATTCTGCTGACTGCTCCTCAAAGTGACACTAAACACATCAAAGTTCAATACCTCTTTTAAGACAATTAATACTATGTATGCATATATGTATATGTACATATATATAATATGTATATATAAAAAGTAAACACATGAAGGCATTCTAGATTATCAGCAATACCAAATGTTATACTCCTGGGCAACAAAAGTGGCTGAACCTCATCAGCTGCCTCTAAATCCTTTAGAATGCTGTGTGACCACATCCATGCCATTTTGCCAGTATTTTGATTCTTAAAGTATGATTGTACCAAGCAACAATAGTAGATGAAAGAGAATTCAATTAGGATGATAAAAGTTGTTGCTCAAAAAGACAAGTTTTACCCAAGGAGATACAAGAAAGGAGTAAGAAGCTTCAGCGTCAAAAATACTTAAATTTGCCACTACAGGACACATTGTTTTGCAATTTAAGAAGCTTATCATGCACAGATATTATGCCACAGTAAATGAAGGGGATGAAACCCAGGTATCAAAAGTAACAGAAGTCGCATTTAATCATAGACATTAGTAGAGGCAAGCTCTACACTACAGTGGTAGGTCCTCAGACAAGTAACTGCAGGAGTCATATTCCAAGTCATGAAAAGAGAACACAGCATTCTATGAGAATTTGATCAGTTCCACAAAGAACAGCAGCATAAAAGCATCTTAGATTCTTAAAGAATAGGATATAATCAGCTTTTCCACAGCAACCTGGGACCTTTCCAGTGTTACTGAGAAGTCTTCCCAATGACAAATCTTTTGTAAACATAATACACATCCCCTGGTTCTCATTTCCAGTGTGCATATAAAACTCCCCCAGTACCCCAAGCTGTAGCAGGATACTGGCCTGTTCAGCCCCTCCCCAGGGCAAACACCATGAACTCTCACAATGCTGCTGGCCTGGGCAGCTCTTAAGAGTGGATGACAGAATAGTTTGCAGCTGTGAAAGGATCCCTTTGAAACAAGTTGGTTTTTTTCAGAGCAGAATACAGTCTATTTACTCTGGTCAAGCTCATCTGGAAAAGGATAATACAAAAGTTCCCACTATTCTCCCCTGAACTACTTGAGTTATTGAAGCCCTGGACATGGCTAAAAAATGGACTGCATAATATTAGGTGTTAGGATTGTCTATATTAATATATTTTCTTTTTGATCATAGGAAGAACAAGGGAGAAAAATTGAGTTAAAAGCAGATGTCTTTATTCCTTTTCTTTCTAGGGCTTGTAATTCCCAATCAAACATGCCTAGATATTGCCTGGCAGCCAGCAGCACCAAGACGCATACTGAGCTTTGTAGTTCATGAGAGCAGAGAGTAGCTTGTATCTAGAACATAATTGCTTAGCTACGTTCTAAATAACATTCAAAAAAATTCAGTAAAGTGAAAACCAGGCTTTATGTTTCAAAAGCCTGTTTAGACTTAGAACTTCCAGCAACCCACAGCCTCTTTTAAATTTAACAGAACAATTGTGAAGATCCTTCCTCCAAGTGCTTCATAGCAGGAATATTGCATTTCAGGCCCTCCATCGCTTCCCTCCCCCAGGAGGAAACACTGGACGGAATGACCCGTGCCAGCAGGTCCCAGGGCAGCACTCTCAGCATCCAAAGGTGCACAGCTGAGCCAGCCCGACAGCAGGGCTATCACAACCTGTCCTTCTCACCTACCTCGCTGATAGCAACATAGCATGAGGAATCTCTCTGGTCACCAGTAGTGGGGAAAACTTAAGCTTGCTAAGAATCAGACTGGAAAAGCAACAGCTGGTACCCAGGCTCGCTTGGCATTAGGAAAACTTGACAAAATTACTTAAAAGAGATTCAAAGCCCCAAAGAATGATCTCTTCTCAGATCCATAGCATCCAGCCTAACACTTTCAAATACAAAACCAAAACACTACAGATGAATCTCAAATATCTCTCCATTCAATTCCATACATCTAGACTAACTGTATACAGGTAAATACTTCACTCTTTCCAGATTTTTAATAATAATGAAAGCTTCCATGTGCAGTTTCTGGATATAAGAGTTAGTGAACGACAGTAATAACCCACGACACAACCCAACAAAAAGTTTGGAGACAAAAGGAAGAACTCCACTTCCAAATCCAGTACCCAAGCCTAAAGAGTTAAAATAACCTCTCCCTATTATCCGCTTGAAATGCGGGCTGACTGTAGGAAATTAATAGCATGCTTATTTCAGTGGTGCCCCTGATAAAAACCAAAGATAACACTACAGCCTGGACCATAGATGAGAGAAATCAATTTTAAGCCTCACAGGAATTAAAAACAAAAAATCAAGTTATTTGTGTAAGTACACTTCTTAGTTACGGCCTGAAACCGTTTTTTGTTCTGCCCAAAATAGCTAGGCAGAAAGGCATATGTGAAAATCACAAAGTCACACCGTGGGCTGAGTGCATTTTTTAGATTAGAGAAATCACTCAAGCTTTTTATAAACCAGGCTGAAGCCTTTCTGATGTCATTCCCCCTTGTTAACTTACAACTAACAGGACTATGTAAAGTTCTGATATAAGTACAGGGACTTGTACTAGTAAATAAGTACTAGTACTTATTTATTTACTAGCCAAAATCTAATGGTAATGGCACATCTCTGCTTCCCCTCCTCAGTCAGTTCAAGGACCTGTTCAGTCAGAACTAACTACTGATAGTGACTGCGTACCATCCACAGTCTTCCCTCAAGAGTATTACAAGGCATACGTAGACTAGATAAAAAAGCATATCGTGTCTTTCTCCAGTATTAGACAGGATTGGGCACGCTCCTCAAAGACTTTCATTCCAGACCTGGCAGGAAGGGTGGAATCCATCATGTGGTCTCCAAAGCACCTGGAGACACTTTGGGAATTGAAGGGAAATATATAAATTTAAGTTATTTCCTGTTCAGGGAGTTGCCATTCATCAACTCATGCAATCATATCCCTTGTACTTAATTTTCAGAGCAGATGCTAAATATATAGTGTACTACTTTTGTTCTGTAGCTGACAAATTTTATCTTCTGTTGGGCTGTAATAAAATCTGAAGTTAAATGACAAGCTTCATTCCTGCTGCCAAGATCCTAATGAGCTGCGTTCCCAGCTTTCTGAATGAGGAAAGAGATTCCTTTCCCATGGAAAAGCTGGGGAGTGGAGAGGCAGCAGAGATGAGACAGCCCTGGCAGGACTGCACCAACTGCAGCACTGGCCAGGGAATTCAGAAGAGAGCAGAAAAGGAACCTCGTTTCCCTCACAAAAGAGGCAGTTATAAAGACAGAAGGCTCACAAGTGGGGATCAGACATCCTCACACCAAATGCACAACACTCCATTCATTGCTCTGGAAGAGATGAACTACTTCCACCCAAACACAAAAAACCCCTGGATTCCGTACAAGAGAAATGTAGTGTACAGCAAAGGCTACCTCACTGCACTGCTGGTAACAAGCTTTGGAGAATCAAAAGGGACATGGTTCTTATTTTGTTGATGGATTGCAGAAACATTTCACTTCCTATATAAAACAGTAAACAGGACTTTGTTTCCACATGCAAATATATATACATAGAGATTGGTATGCTGTTACTTGAACTCCACAGAAAAGAGGCCAAATGCTACAGGAAAACTTAGAATCTGTCACTTCAATGGTGAAATCTCTTCTTTGTAAAGTTCTCCTTCAACTGTATAAAATACAGCCCTAGAAAGAAGAGCATCTCTACAACCATGTCTACATCCACTGCTTCCATAAAACTGAGCATGGTGAGTTTAGATCTGTGGGGATTCTTACATAAGAGCTTGATTCCAGATGTGTCATGAGTTGTATGTTCTTTGGAGAAGCCTCATACACAGACTGAACAGATAAAAGGAATGGCTGTACTAGGGGCCAGCTGAGATACCCTGTCTTCCTCAGTTTAGCACCCCTCAGCTGGGTAGTTTTGAATGTACAAACAGCATAAAACCCAGAAACAATCAAGCAAGGAATTTATGGAATAGTTTTCTTCTTGTTTACTTCTTTACTAGGCAATTTGGAAGGAAAGGTACAGGAAACAAACTGATGTTCTGTAATAACACTACAGAGAGTGGAAGGGAGGCAGCAATCTCCATTGTTACACCAACCCTAGAAGTCTGTAAAACAAGAGATGCCCATAAGTGTGAATGTGCTATGAGGCATTTCCAACAGAGCCTACAGGCCAGCAGGTACAAATCCTCTAGGAATTATTTTGAAGATGGACATCTCTGGTTTATGAAAAGCTTTCTATACCACACCTTTTACATAGAGAAATGAATTAACTCATATCAGCATTAAACTGCAGGCTGTGGGAGTACTGTAACTCCTGCTAGCAAACCTGCATTGTGCAGTTCACTTCGTAATCAGATTTTCACTTGAATAAAAATGTTTCCATTTAATGTTAATCACATTTGCAATTTGCTGCTGACTGTTTCTACTCGCTGTTAGGAAGGGCTTTCAGGACGCTGGGGGACTGCACATTCAGTGCTTGAGCTGATCCTACTTTGTGCTCCATCATACAATGAACTGCTTAAATAATTGTTTTTAAATCATTCTGTGACTGTTCAGCTGAAATTCTGTATCACAAGTTATAGATTGGACACCCTTTGAATACTGATGCAAGAGCAAGAACTCTACTTACTAGTAAAAAAAGGTACAGAAAATGAATTTCACAGCAATTGCAGCATGCTGACAATCTGTGTGTGATCATCTCAATCACTCAGTACCACCACAAGCTCCTCAATAAAGTCCTAGTGCCTAAATGTAGAGATGGCGACTGAAAAATTGGAGAAAAGCTTGGTTCTATTTCAAGACTGCAGAAAGTTTGAATACATATATGAATTCTTGGAAGTAAATAAATAAAAAATCAGTCCTGGGCAAAAAGTCACAGAATTGAGAAGCTTTTTCAAATCTTTGTGTTTGAAACTCCACAAAACTGTGGGATGAGTTTTCTGCTTAGTTTTACCTTTCCCCTCAATAATCGTGTGCTGAATAGAACAAACACATCTCTCTTCTGATAAGGGCACACTTGAATACAGAAGTGTTTCTTACATCTTGTGCTTGAAAATGTATAACAAAAGCAGAAATCAGTTATGGAATACTGCTAAGGCTTTGCTCAAAATACCAAACGTATCTATGCCTTCCTTACTAAACCAGGTAATACTTGATGCACTTACAGAAAATGTATCTTCAAGCTTTAGGTAAAAAAATCAGTCCCGTGTCAGTAGTGAAATAATCTTCTTTATTTCTCCAATTCAGCCTTCAGTAGTGATTTGTTGCAAACACATAATTGTACATGACCAGCCCTTTGAAACCAGTAAGAATGCTAAGATTTCTAATGGATTGTTAGCTCAGCCTATTTACTTCTGCCTTGCGTACAGATTTCTGAACAAGTTTGAGTATTTATGCTAGAGCCTTAGATTTTGCTATTAAGATATTGAATGTCCTGTGAATAATTACAAATATTTTTTATTCCTCATAACTTCAAATCATAGAATCACAGAATCATAGAATCATAGAATAGTAGGGGTTGGAAGGGGCCTCTGGAGATCACTGAGTCCAACCCCCCTGCCAGAGCAGGATCACCCAGGGCAGCCCACACAGGAACAGATCCAGGCGGGTTCTGAAAGTCTAGAGAAGCAGACTCCACAACCTCTCTGGGCAGCCTGTTCCAGGGCTCCACCACCCTCACAGTAAAGAAGTTTTTCCTCATGTTGAGGTGGAACATCCTGTGTTCCAGTTTGTGACCCTTGCCCATCGTCCTATCAGAGGGCACCACTGAAAAGAGACTGGCCCCTTCTACTTGACACCCACCCTTCAGATATTTATAAACATTAATAAGATCCCCTCTCAGTCTTCTCTTCTCCAGGCTAAACAGCCCCAGGTCTTCTAGCCTTTCCTCATATGAGAGATGTCCCAGTCCCTTCATCATCCTCTTAGACTCTATTGGACTTTCTCTAGTATTTCCCTGTGCCTCTGGAACTGGGGAGCCCAGAACTGGACACAATAGTCCAGATGTGGTCTCACCAGTGCAGAGAAGAGGGGGAGGAGAACCATTCCCTCCCTCTTTCCAAATACTGGAATTAATTTTGGCCTCAGCTGTATCTATTCAGTCTCCACATATGATAAATGTAGTTTTGCTCCACTGAAATAAATGATAAAACAGCAATTTAGTTCAATGACAATGTGCACTAAAATAGGCCCTCAGTCTTTACTATCTTTTGAAGAGAGGCTAGGACATGGGGTCTTGCAGCTCCTGGCTAACTCTCCCTGCATGAGCTCCTGCTCAGGTCTTCAGCTTGGTGTTACAATGGTAAGAGTATTAGTAAAAATTGTATAAGAGACAATCTACCTCAGAATTTCTTCAAAATGCTTTGAAAACAATTACTGAAGAACTCCTATTCCCTGCACTTTGCTGTTTCACATACTTAGGTCATCCTATCCTTACGTTCCTGGAGATTTTTTTTTAATTCTTTGCCATGCAAGAAGCTCTTGGAGCCTCTTACTAAGTATTCATGAAGTTAACAGAGCTTCCTCCCTCTCTCCTTTCATTCTGTTTTACTCTGACAAAGCACTTTCAGTTCCCGTCAGGAGAAAAGTCCTCACACACTGAAACCCACCAAAATATGTAGAACAGAATGCTAGTGCAATCTTAAAGAGATAAAGAAAATCTTGTGAGCACAGACATTATTACACTACACTAGTTGGTAATTCCTCATGCTTTAGAAGTTACTTCATTGCCATTGAACTACTCAGGATTCCTTCTCTTGAGAAACAAGCCACATCTCCAGTTGTACAGCTAGTCTGATACAGCTAGTATCAGACTTCCCAACAGAAAGATGCAACTAATCATGTTGTCCTTCCTTCAGCACCCCAGAAACAGCACAGACCTGTGTAGTGTGGCAGGACAAGTCCAAGGTGTCAATGCCACCTGGACTGATTGTGTCCCCCAGGTTTCACCCCATTGCAAATTCTAACCTGGAGTCAAGGGAGGGCTACTACTGTTCCTAATTTATAGTTTACTGTGGTTTTGAATGACCACTGCTTATTTCAACAAAGTTAAAGAGGTTATAAAATTAATTTTGAGGTTCCTCAGAAATATACAGTGGAAAACTCTCAAGTCATTGGCATAAGAACTCCATTGTAATGTGTGATGTAGAGAAACTGGTATCAGACAGGAAAATGTTGGGTAAAGTTATAACTAGAGGATGAGAGATCAGAATCTTAAGAATCTTTAAGATCCCTCGACCACACAGAGCCATAAAAATGGGAGCATTTAAAACAATTATTTGGAGTTCATTGCATAATGTCCTCTGCCATGCCACCGGTTATGCAGAACTGCCACTATCTTTCACTTCAGAAAGTTTATGCTATAAAATCTAAAAATTCTGAACAGGGGTTATTACAGAAGAATTTTCTGTGAAGTCTTGAGGTGTGTGAACAGAAAATCATTGGCAGGGACTGATCCAGTGCAAGACTGCTGTTTCCATCTGCCTGTACGGTGTAAGGTGAACCCAGTCCCTTGTGTCCATTTCCCTTTATCATGACAGAGTTAAAGAACATGGTCACTTAAGGGGACTTTTCAAAGCAAACACAGAGGCTAGCAAGCAGCTTCATCTTTTGCAAAGTTAAACTATCACACATAGGACCTTAAAAACTTTAAAAAAAAATTAGAAGAAAAAAAGAAAAAAAGACAAATTAACTGTTTCGAGTTATGCCATTTTCTTACAAAGCAGCAATGTGGCAGACTGATAAGAGAAGGCAGAAAAAAAAGTGTAGCTGACGTTCTGCTAGAAATTACCAGGGTGGATCTCCTTAGCTTCAGACGCTCCTCTCATGCTCATTTGGCCTTAACCATTCACATATGAAAGTGGGAGATGGATACCTGCTGAAGAGTTTGTAGAGTCAATCTCCTGCAAAGCTTTTGGCAGCATAGCATTCATTCAAGAGCAATATCTCTTGGCTTCTTGTGTGCACAGGCTTTTACCTTAATATTTCAGCTTCATTTAGGGAAGCAGACAGAGGGATATCACAGTTAGGAGCTCAGTCAACTCAAGTCCTGCCACATGGCACAAAAGCCTCTGTAAACTCTCTGGCTTGGATTTCCATCTCTCCCTGCCTTACCAGTGGCTGAAGGTACCAAAAAAAAGAAGAGTCCTGGTTTAGTAACACCATCCATGTACACAGTTTGAAAATGCTGACTGTGCAGCTTTGCTGTTCCCCCTCCCATGCCTGTCAAGATAATTTTTGACGGACTGATGAACACTTGGCCAATCTTTCTGCCCACCCACTCACACAGTATCTGATTTCACAGTGACCAGAATAAGCAGAGACATTCTTATGCTCTCTTGTAATGAAAATAAAATTATTGTCTATCCATCCAGCTATCACTAAGCCTTTTCCCTTAAGCATCTGTAGAGATTTCAGCAGCACAGTTCATTTCTACTGTATGGTATCTATTTTTCACTTACTCTTGTGCCTTTATTTTGCCTACAGCTGTCTGATCACAACACAGATGGCATTAAATTAATTGAGTATTCAGAAAAGCTTCTTTTCTCTGGGATGACAAAGCTGCATTTTCCAATGCAAGTTTAATGCACTCTGTAGTCTGAAGAAGAGCTGTCAGTTCCCTGCATTTCCTCCACAAAGGCTGCAAGCCAAGAGGCTGAACTCAAAGTACAGAACATGACCAAGGAGGTTTGTCTCACTGTCTCCCACTTGGGTTCTGTGCTTTAGAAATGATCATAAATACATAAATACATAACTGGCATATATTTGCTCTGTTTGTACCCAATACTTGTTTTCACAGAATCACAGAATGTCTTTGGTTGGGAGAGACCTTTAAAATCATCTAGTCCAACCTTCGACCCAACACTGTAAGCTCACCACTAAACCATATCCCTGAGTGCCAGGTCCACACGCCACTTAAATACCTCCAGGGATGGTGATTCCACCACTGCCCTGGGCAGACCATTCCAGTGTTTGATAACCCTTTCAGTGAAGAAACGTTTCCTAATACCCAGCCTAAACCTCCCCTGGTGCAGCTTGCAGCCCTTCCCTCTGCTCCTGTCACACATCACCAGGGAGAAGAGGCAGGTAGTTCCTTCCTGTCAGGCAGTTGTAGAGAGCAATAAGGTCTCTCCTCAGCCTCCACTTCTGCAGACTAAACAACCCCAGCTCCCTCAGCCATTCCTGATAGGACTTGTGCTCCCAGCCCTTCATGAGCCTCACTGCCCTTTTCTGGACAGGCCCCAGCACTTCTCTGTCCTTTTTATAGCGAGGGGCCCAGAACTGAACACAATGTTCAAGGCGTGGCCTCACCAGTGCCTAGCACAGCGGACAATCACCTCCCTATTCCCGCTGGCCACAGTGTTTCTAATACAAGCCAGGATGCTCTTGGCCTTCTTGGCCACCTGCGCGCACTGCTGACTCATATTTAGTTGACTATCAATACCCTCAGGTCCTTTTCCAACTTGCAGCTTTCCAACCACACATCCCCAGGTCTGTAGCTTGCCGTGGGGTTGTTATGATCCAAGTGCAGGACCTGGCACGTGGCCTCGTTGAACCCCATGCAATTAAGCATGGCCCACTGATCTAACCTGTCTAGGTCCCACTCTAAAGCTTCCCTACCCTCTAGCAGATCAGTAGTTTGTATCATAAGGGCTTAACGTGTCACCTCGATTGCTTCTGTGTCTTCTTATGGTATGTAGGAAAACATTTATTCCAAAATCTTAATTACACCAAATTTCCAATTTGGTTTGATGTAACAAAGTTAACATAAAAGCTATAATAGGAAGTGCACAATAAGTTTTAAATATCTTTCCATAATTACATAAAAAGTTTTTCCTTTGAGAGCAGTCATGGAAGTGTAACGCCAAGGAGACAAGCCTCTGAAATCAGAATTCTCTCTGAAGGGGTAAACAAATCAATCTTGCAAAATTATTCTGATTGCACAGTATCCATCTTTCTTTAAACAGTCAGTCAACCAGTGAGGGCTGCACTATATTAAGCTGTTCATGATTGCAGATTGGTTTAAGATTAATAGGAAAACAATCAGCTATCATTAGGAAGTGTAACAGGAATAAGACTATTAGGTTTTCTTACTATAATACTGTATCTTCTTCAGGTAAATGCCACAATCTCAGCCATAACTCAGTTTTGCTTCAGTCAGACCAAAAACATCTAGAAGCTTGTCTCCTTCAGTTGAACAGTGAGAATAAGGAGTCTGATTTCCACACTATAGCACCAGTGGTGGGTTTTGTCTCGCTCATACCTGCTGCCAGCCCTGGTTCAGCCTTCAGCTGTAGCTGCACAGCAGCCAGCAGCACTGTCAGAGTCGTGTGGTTCTCACTGCTAATCTGGAGGTGCTTCGTGAGTAAGTGATAATTGAGCAATTCAAATCTTACACAATCACTCTGATTTCCATCCCTCCGCCATTATATTAAAAAGGCACCACAGCCACAAAGCTTATCTTCATTACAAGAAGATATTTTTTCTTCTAAAGCCATTCTTGATTCTCCTCCAGAAAAGCACTAGCAGCTGCCCTTTCCTAACAGCTTTTGAAGGCAAGCTGAGAAAGCATTACATTATTTTTCAAATGATCTATTTCCCACAGACATTTAAAAGAGAAATGCAACACTCGTCTCAAGGCACTTACATCACTTCTGTATTCAAGGCATCTAATACTATTCTGAGTGATATATGTATGCATTGTGCGATGCCAAGACACAATCACCTGTAGTGTGCACGGAGGGCTATTAGACTGCTTACACCTCTGCAATTATTTTGCATTTTCTGAACCAGATTTTTCTGCTGAATAACAAATAGCAACAGTGAAAAAAAAATACAGTTGTAGCGATAAAAACTTCGATCATGTCTATTCTAAATGTGGAGGTTTACTTGCTGTAGCACAGACCAAAAACACCGAGTGCCATCCTTGTGTACAGGTGAGGCAACTGGAGCCCATAGGTTTGAAAGGTGAAAGTAAATTAAAAAACCTGGAAACCACTCATTCCACATTCTAATGTCTATGAACCACAAGCCCTCACAATACTCCTTTTTACCTTTGCCATTTATATTGCTTACATAGCAGGAAATTAAGTCTATATTAACCCGTAAAACTTTTCTTTGAGATGCTTACATATATTATATTAATGAGGGACAAAATAGGAAATGGAATAAAAAAATTAGAACATGCTAGCTATAGTATAGCATTCTGCTTAGAGATGGATGGATGGAAATCTTAGATTATTTTATCTATTCTTAGATTATTTTCAGCATGGTTTTTTCCTTAAAAAAAAATCCTCAGCATTGTGTTACTTACTGTCTACATTATTGACTCAATGAAAGCACAAACTGCCATCTGTTATGACTCACATTGCATTGGTGATTGAGTAATTGGAGCTGATAAAGGCGTAGTCAACACTAAAAAAATACATAGCTTGAGCTCTGGCTAGAATAGTATATCCTAGTAAAGTTTCAGATAGTATCTCTGAAGGTATATCCTTCCACAAAGGAATTTTTTTTTTCAAAATCAGGATTTTTGTTTCTGGAGGATTTGGCATGACTCAATTTCCTCCTTTGGTATACTCTAACATTTACCTAGTTAGGATTTTTCATAATATTTGGTATTCATAGTACCTCAATCTGTATTTCATACGAACTCAAAAACTTTTCTTCCTAAGGCACTGATATGAAGGCTGAAAAACAACACCTTCTGACACTGACTTTCTGGTAGAAGGTCATTTTGAATATTATTTTTTTTCTTTTTTGTCCTGCATAAAGGAGGCAGATATCTGTAGGCTCTGTAATCTTTGCAGTAACTCTGGAATATTGATGCAAGTATAGGAAGAAGCAACAAACCCGGGGGGCAGAATCTCTTAAAGGTGTTGAGAGCTAACATGAGGATATTGCTAGTTTGATTTCAGACCTTGTGATGATATGCTGCTCGTGGCACTGGTGAAAGTGCCAGAATGCAAAAATATGTGGGACAGAGAATGAAAAAATAATCAGTCTTCCAGTCAAACAGACAGTCCTCCCACTACCTTGGGTGGTCAGTGTGACTGCAGTGCATGCACATCAGCCTGGGCTTACAGGGAACTGCAGATTTCAACATTTACTATTTATCTTTAAGAATCAGGTTTTGTAATAGTAATTTTTAAACTTGTTGAGTACAGAAAAATCTCTCTTTGCAAGTGGAACAAGGACATTTAAAAAGGATGAGGAAAAGCGATGACAGTTTAAATTAAAAACTATTGCAATCACTTAGAGATATTTTAGGAAGCAACTAAGACAATTGTTTTACCCAGTCTGAAATGGATGATTTAAAACACAAAGAAAGCCTAAGAATTTTATTCAAGGGCAAATGCTAAATAATGAGGGGTTTTTTCTGGCTTTACATTTCTATCCATGGAATAGTTCATTAAAAGAAACAAGTGAAGTATGTCTGCTACAGTGCAAGATGGCCAAAGTGGCATTGTCTGTAAACAGATGCTGCAGAACGTGGTTGTACCGAAGTTCAGCTTAGCTTCTGGTGGAGATGGAGGACAGACCCAGAAGAGTTAAGAATATCCTTTGAGCAACTGAGCATTTACAATGTTATATGTAATTATCCCCCAAGGATGTATGCACACGCACTTCATATGAAGAAGATTCAAACGTTCAGCAGCAGAGCTATTACTAGTAATTACATATTCAATGTATTAGTGGAAAATGCCCAATATTGAGCCTTTCAGCATGATTTTACCTGTTGCATTCCTACAAAGGTTTGTTCACTGAAGTAAAGCAATGGCATCAAGGTGGCTATTTTAAGCTGCGAGTGTGAATGTTGTCCTGTTCAAAAGGGGAAGCATGCTTTCTTATCCTTTGCCCACCCTTTGTGAGATATCATATCTGCTTTGCATGAACTGAAATTAGCTGCCACTTGGGAGCCATAAAGAGCTATCAATTACTTCTTCTCTCTTGCATTAATGAGCTGTGTTTCTTCATATTAGCTGAGGCATAAAGTTTCTATCAATACCTCTGTTTCGAGACGGTTCATATTTGTATGTTATGAACAATAACCTGGCCATGATGATTTGGATGCAAAAGTCTTGCTAATGTCAAACAAGCTGACACCATAGTGCACCAACACTTTTGATATATACTCATAATTTATAAAAGTTTTTTCAGAAATCTGAAGTTCAACATGGCTTCACACTGATCTTGGACAGTTAGATTGGAGATGAAGGCTCTTCACACTCAGTATGCATTTATCTGTACTCCAGGCATACTGACTACACCATGTCCCAAAACAGCCTCCAAATATTTCACCCAGTTTTCCACAGGGATTCAAAGCAGAAGCCCATTCTACATCTCCCTTGGCAAGTCCCAAAATCCATTTGGGGGGCATTTGCACTAGAAGAATCATCACAGGTGTCATCATGCTCTGTGAAGTTAACTTTTTACAAGAAATACAAAATGACACAATGATAATACCGAAAACATCTTCCAAACTTTGTCCTTCATTTAAAAGACTTCTTTGTAGCATGGCAAAAATAGAATAAATATATTGATTCTACTGCCTAATCCCCTCTGGGGCTAAACTGCTGATTCCTGTACAAAGCAGGGCCAGGCAAGTTCTGGGCACCTTCTGTAGACTGAACAGTTTCTTATCAAGTTCTATGGAGCAGAAAATGCAAATGCATTCTGCCGGCTGGGATATTTTAAGCAGTGAAGGAGGAGAGGGAAGAGAATAAAAAATAACTTTATTATCATAGCCCTTGAAAAGCTAAAATGACATCCAGCAGGCTTAAAATTTTTCTGTAGATAAATTAAGAAAAAGAAATCTTTTACTTCTCTACATCTGTATTTTAAGTGGGTTTTTTGTTTGTTTGCTTTCACTTCATATTTGAAGGTTAGTCTGACAAGCAATGCATTGCACGTGAAAGCTAATTCTGGTACACGGGCAAGAGTCCAAATTCACATCAGGCCAGGTTCTTCTCCAGAAATCCCATGGAAAAGGCAGACTTGTTCCTTCCCTCTTCTTCCTTTCTCCCATCCTCCTCTCCCCTCCATCAAGTGTCAAGGTGATGATGATGAGTGTCATTAGTCACAGACTGATCAATAACCTCTCCGATCTGCTCTTTCCCCATATTAATGCAGATTGTATTTGCAGTTCTGATCTGAGCTGAATGATTGAAAGCTATACTTTGCAAATAATTTGTCAGCTCTAGTACAAGATTTTCTCATTGAATCATCCTTCCAAATGTATAAACTTAGATATCAAACCTAGGCATAGATGCCTCCTAATAACACAAATGAATGACTCTTATGTGACAACACCAACATCTGTTGAGACTGCAAAATTAAGGTTTAGTTTGGAACTGGTCGAGACAAAATAAATCTTTACAACTGAAGGATAATATGACAGCAGAGGTAAATCTAAGCATTAGGAACCAAGTAATTCATTTTCTGGAAATTAGAGCTTTTTAGATCTCATACAGGTTCTTATTTGTCTGGACTTCTCAATAAAATACCTACACTTAGAATTAAGCATTATATGGGGAGGGGAGGGGAAGGAAAAGGCAAAACAGCTAATCTTTGAGATAAATTGTTCAAAAAGGGAAGGTGATAATATAATCTCAAAGATGAAATTAGAAGACATTATTGACAAAAACCTTGGCAGAACTATAGAACAATGTTTGAAATTTGCACTTTATTTTACTAGTTTATCTTTGATTATGTACAAACTTGCAGAGGCCAGTGAACCATTATAGAGTGTTTTAATTACAAACCTCTCCACTGACTGACTGCACAAAGCACTATTTAACACTGTATCTATACTGGTAGAGCCTATATAGTTTGACCTACCATCTCTGTATAAGGTAGATGGAATACAACCAGAAAGCACATCAGAACAACACAGCTCAATAAATATTGGATTCCAAGTCAAATCCAGTTCCCTTCTTGCACCAAGTAGTCTAACAAAACTGAGATTTAACTGCCTTAAAAACAAATAAAACGATGCATTCTAAAGGAGACAAGTTAACAAATACAAACCCACTCCACTGAGGACTGAGCTACTATCTTCACCACTATTTGGATGATATTTTTCCTCTAACCACCCTGGGGTTTAATTCCTGCAGGCAGGATTGTAATAACAAAGAGCTGATCAATGGAATGCATTTGTTCAGATCTGTTGGTCATTAAGGAATAAGAGTGTTTTGGACCTCAGAATAATTTAGATTATTCCCATTTTACATGATGTGGTCACAAAAGCATGTCTTCTTGTGATGACTATGAAGCCAGGAGTTCAGTTTCAAGACATTCTTAACACCCAGAAGGGCACATCAGGCATCTGTTTATTGAAATCACTGGTAAAGCAGCAGGAATACACCCTTCACATTCCATGCTTCTATTCCATTGGTGGGTTGGCAAGACAAAAGCAGTAGACCTGTACTTTGTACTTTTAATCTGGAAGTTTAAAAAAACTATATGCTGGTATATTTTTTAATAGAGCACTTTGCACATTTCTAATTGCTATGTAAATAAACACATTGGTTTATTAACATCTCATGATAACTCCAGGCAAGAGGAACACTGATGGACAACCTGATGTAAACTAAACCCATGGATGGTCACATACAGATTGCGTTAGGGACAGAATGAGAAAACCTCTTCTGCCTAAGTGCTAGCCAGGAGCCAAGAGCTATGCCTCTGACAGAAGAGAACTGGGTTTTCCTGCCATTTGCCACAGATATAAGAGAGTTAAGTTAAAACATCTCGTGGATGCATCAAAAGTAATTTTTTTTCACAGTTATCTGTGAACAATCCCCATTTAGTTCATACTTTCTGGAAATACTTAATAAGAGAACAATTTGATTGGATAGCATGCAAACTAATACTATCCAAATGACGAGAAGTGACCTACTTTTACTTTTATTTCAGGGCTCAAGCAAGGATTACAATGTTCTAGCACCAATGAGCAACTATCTTTCCCCCTTGCTAATACAGTCCTGCATTTTTTACTTGAACTGAATGGTTTCAAAGATCATGGCTTAGATCCCAGAAACAAACTTCATTGCCTCTTACTTTTTAGCTCCTGAGGAAATCTGCTACTCTCTGAATCACCTCCCTTCTCTCTCACCAGCATACTTAACTATTTGTGCTAACTGCATGTTAGAGGACTGACTGGCCACTACTGTACTGCTAAAGCTCAGACTCCCTGTGCAGTTCAGAACAGAGCAATGCCTAAATCATCAGCTCCTCGTACATAAACAAATAATGTTACTTCTTTTATCACCTGTCCTATCTCCTTCTATCTACTTATGCCCACCATAGATGATGTCAGTTAAAGCATGTTCATAAAGACTCAGCCGTTAGCTGATCAAGATTCATTCAAGACTGATCACCTGGACAGATCCAGACACATTGTTCTTTGAGGGCTTCTTAAGTGAAGCCAGATTCATCCTTGGCATCATCCCCCTGGCTTTGCTAAAGCAACAATATGGGTTACAGTTCAGCTGGATTGAAAAGCACATTCTTAACAAGTGTTGCAGAAAACTGTCTGTAATTGATACTGGCTCACACACGCACGATATGAAGGGTTGCATTATGAGGAAATTCTGTATCTCTTCTTTGTTTTAGTAAACACACTTCACAAAGGTCACAGTATTTTCTTCATCAAATAAACACAGAAATGATCTCTCTTGTCACTGTTACAGAGATGCTGCTGTGAAAACAGAGGAGTAAAGTCAACTAGTGTTAACTGAAAATTTCAACTCCAGAGTACTTGTGCTTAGGAACAGTTTGGCAGGAGGATTTAAATACCCTCTAGACTAGTTACTGCAGCTGCCTATCTTCTCAATAATAACTCGCTTTTGTGGAGTTCTTTGAACAGAATTAAGATAATGTGGCATTAAACATCTCGTTACCATACTTTGGTGTAGAAAACGTGTCCAGAGAAATGCTAAGTTCTTAGAAGACTCAGACCAGAAATAACATCCAGATACTCTGAAATGTAGTGTATTTTTCTAGCCAAGACTTTCCTGATTATAATTTCATACTTCTGTAGATTTCTGCCTTTGTGATGATGGTGTACACACTACAAAGCAGCTGCTTTTCCTAGGGAAAATAATCTCCACCTGAAGACTTTCCTTTTTTTTTTTTTTTTTAATTAATTTTGCTGTTACTTTAGTATGGATAGAAAAATCCTTCACTATAAAAAGTCTACTTGGGGGAAGGAAAAAAGCACATAAGCATTTTTGAAGGATACATTAAACGAAAGGAGCAGTTTTGTGGAAACAAAAGGTGTTTATTTGCTTTACTATATTAATTTTTCATTCTCTTTTACACTAGAGAGCTTTGATCATGACAAACTGAATCCAGGTGCCTCAGTAAAAAGAAATAAAAGAATAATGAATCCAGAGAAAATTTTTTCAGGCTTTAAAGAGAGTATTATAGTTGTTGGCAGTGAATGCTTTTCTATTGGTCATTCTTGCTTTTTTGTTGAAAGAAACTAATTGGGATACATGATAAATCAAGCAGATCACTGGCTATTACTCACCAGAAAATTCCCACCCCTGTGGTAGACTGGCTGGCACTAGCCACTGAGAAGAAAGGTTAAGCTTAAAGAGACTTATCTCTTGGGGGAAAAAGGGTAATGGAAAGTGAACCAAAATGCTGGCAAACAAGTTTTCCTCAATACTCCCTATACTCCACCACTACTGCTTGGAGATGCAAGCCCAGATGCTGCCTTTATTCCTTTCAGCAAGCACTGTTACAACCCTGGAGGAAATCACATAATGTTTTACATGTATCAATAAAGAATGAAACTGCTTAATGAAGTCTAGAGGAATGCGTAGATTTTCCCCTCTAACAAATCACCCTTCTCTGGCCTGACTTGTGCACATTGATTTTTTTATGTACAATCAATTTCATTTTAAGTTGCTTCTAGCAGTTATTTTTGTTGTTAGAGGAGCTTCCACAGTTTCTCTGAGCTACACTGCAATATGCAGTTCATCTATTTATTCAGCAACTCCTGTTATGCCTGTAACATTGAAATCTCCTCAGACCAAATGTTTTCATTTCTCCTACTTCCTTTGCCTGGCCCCTTGCATGCAAGCACTATAAAACCCCTCCATACATAGTGGTCTTATTACCTTCTGGACTTCACCTGGCTTATTTACTGAGTGTTTTCCTTACTTCTGTTTTTCCCTTAATACATTAGGGCTATAATTAAAACTGCTGCTTCAGCCTCTTCATACTACTGCCTTCCTTCAGCACCATTTTTTACTCTTCTAGTTTTTTATCTACTCAGTGAAAAGCTGTTTCAATTATCCTTTTCTGGTTCTCCTACCTGTATCGGATATACATTCTCCAAAACCTTTCCTAGTTTACTCCTACTTTATTTTCAAATCACATCCTCAAATGGTATGCTCCTACCTCTGATCTGCTGATTGTTCATATTTAGTTGTTCATCAAGCTTTGCTGTTCACCTCTACTGCCTCATGTTCTTTTGTTCATCATGAACAGGAAGGATTCATGCAAAATTCTGCAATGGAATACCATCAAACATGAACTCTAAATTCTATGGTGTGTCTTTAAAAACTGATCCATCTATATAGTTGCTGCTGTTCCATTCAGATCACTGCCTATTATCTTGAGCTTTCTTTCCTGCCCATCCTCTGCTGTCTGCAGCCCTCGAGAAGCTGGGTGCAACCATGACTTTGTCTGTACTGCACCCAGGATTCAAGTCGGAACCTCTTGAAGCTGCCAGAAAACCAGTACATCACAAGCACTGGTACTATGGGTTGGTGAGTGTGTACCAGCTGGGAACAGTCATATTCTATTTATCCCCAAAACAAAGACCAATTAATTTTCAGAAACAGTTTCCTGATACACATTATCTCTTTTGAAAAACAATTTTTTTGTCCAGCTAAACAAAACCTGCCTTTTTAATTAAAACCCAATATTTTTGCTCAACATCTTTGCAGAAACAATTCAACCAGTTCCCATAATCCTGCATGGAATTAAAGCCTTGAGTACATAATATAGAGGTAATTACGAAACAAAAGATTGTGCTGTAACAAGACCAGCTGAAGCACTTGTCAAGTGCAAACAAAAGCACAAAATCCATTTCATGGCACTGAAAGCTTTTGCATCCTTTGTAACACTGTGACTCATTTGTCATTATTCTTCCCATTGATAAGATCTTTCTCTGAGCAAAGAAAATTGGTAACACTCAGACTATGGGGAAAGAGTATGAAGAAAGAAGCCGTGTGTGCAACTTTTGATACACTATTTAGTGGGACAGAACAAACCTGCTATTACCTCTCGGTACAGAAACAATTAATATTAAATTAAACAAGACCTGATTTTGAGCAGAATCTCCAGCCAGTTTCTTCTGCCTTTACGATTAAGTCTAGGAACAGTGGATGGTGTCTGAACTCTTGTTCAAACCTGCAAATTCTGCACATAAATGCCTATCTCACTTCCCAAAAGGAAGCTACACCAGTTAAATGGTTAGTAGCAACTGCAAAATTATTGCCAACATTAGTGTTTGTATACACGTGGCTCGATGAGGCCTTTTCCACATGCATGTAAAGAAGGCAGAGTAAGGAACAGCAATGTTTACAGGCAGAAGATGTACCATATTGAACTGCTAGGAGTTCAACCTTGACTTATTTTGGGTACAGAGGAAAACAAAGCATGATTCTCCCTTCCTCCCTTGAGGCTGCAAGCACACTGTTAACTTGACAATCTTTTAAAAGCAGCAATCAAATGGTTAGTCTAGAACAAAACAAGAAAATATCTGTCAAAATAATAACCACAATACCTACTCTTGAAATGAATTCACAGACTTCTGGAAACATAGTCCATTATTCCTTAAGTAAGTGTATTGGGTCTGACTGAGCTGGAGTTCATTTTCCCCATAGCAGCCCTCAGCAGTGCTGTGCTTTGCACTGAGAGCTGGAAAGGTG
>WTSP01023967.1:38720-77209 GCA_025331215.1 Actenoides lindsayi
GCTTCAAAACCTAAAGTGAATCACATAGCAGCTGAACTGTTTTAACAGAAGCTACAAAATTATATTAATTATATTAATATTAATATAATTATATTAATTATATTAATTTCAGACAGAGTAGCATTCACAGGCTTCTAGTGCACTATTTGTTGGGTTTTTTTGTTGGTTTTATGCATCCCTCTGTGTTTAAGTTTAAAAGCCAGCATTCATTCCTCTTCAGCACATTAACATATGGCAATTCCATTTCTGTAAGTGCTGGTGCATAAATAATCCATCTGACATTAAACTGTAAGCTCTCCCAGAAGAACTGCCTCTTTTATTAAGACTTTATACACAAAAAGAAAGGCAGCAACAAAGACATCTCATTATAACTGAAAGGCTGGAGAAATATCCATAGTCACAAGACACATCTGGTCAAGTATTGTTTGGCCACAGGCATCTTCAGGAAGGTTTTTTTCAGTATATTAAAGAGACAGAACATTATCTAATCTGTTTGATATTATGAACATCTCATAGAAAAATGGTTAATTAATATAAATGGGAATTTTCCTAACAAGGGCACAAAACCCATCCCTGAACAAAATCTGAAGAGAATTAACAAAAAACTAGATAACTATTCTTAGAGTTAAAATTTCATAGATTGAAGAAAGTTTTGTTTAGCTTCATTTACAGAATATCCACATAAGATGAAGAGATGTTTACCACAATGGCAAAGTGATTTGTTCTGCAAAGGGTTGTGCTCAGGAGAGGAGTGAAGGGCAGAACCTCCCCTACAATTCCTTAGGCACGCAACAGCATCGCCTGCGTCTTGTCAGTACAGCTCTGACAGTTTGGAAACACTGACACTAAGGGTAGGAAACAGAAGAACATTTTATAGCTGTATAGGTAAAACTGCCTCATTAGCTTGCATAAAAAGGGACAAGTTCAGAAAACAGCACAGTGTAAGAAATTCCATCATTTTGCCAAAAATGTTTTCTCGCTGTTTATTTAGGGTCTGTCCAGTTCAAAAATGTCTCTTTGACCACATTGACCTTCCTCACTGCTATTGTGCCCTAGAGGTAAGAACCTCTTTGGTATCTGATTCCTTTAGCTCACATACTGACCAACAGCAGAAAATGGAGGTATTACAAAAGGTATCTTCCAGAAGAGAGGGGATCTTTGTGGGGACCCACAAATGAACCAGAAGGTTTCCATGTATAATAATTGGGTTGCTGAGCCAATTTTAAAACTGTGTCCTAAGCTTATTTAGCAACAACCAGAAAAGACTGAGCCAAGATGAGCTTAAGGTGCCAAGTTCTTGATCTCTGATTCTGGTAAGTGTATCTAGCAATTTGGTGTCCTAATTACAGCTCTTTCTCTTTTTGTTTTTTGCAGGCTCTTCTCTGCCTATTAAAAGGGAAGCAAGCACTGGGAGGAGGGGGAAATGGAGGATCTACAAAGAATGGAAACTGCGTAGGTTCATTGGCATCATTAAATCACTTCAGACTGGCTGGGAAGGTAAAAAGGGCAAAACCACACATATAGCACAGGAATATGTTTAGTCTGTCCTGAAAGGAGCAGAACAAAACAGGATCAAGACTTCTTACAATCAATTGCACTATTTGATAATTGTGCTATAAAGAAATAGGAATAAGTGATAATTATCACTGGAATTGTGTAGCATCTATTTTATGGTTTGCAACCTGTAATATATAATCATATCATCTATGATCCTCACTTTTTCCCCTCCTGCCTTCCACTACGAAACAGAAATGATATAGCTCTTAGGGGAGCATAAAACATGTGATGAAACTACCTATTATCTCAAATACAACTGTCCCACAAAACACCTGTACCCCAGCATTCCTCCAGGTCCCCATCTGCCCCAGGCACCGCTCCACAGCCCAGTGCAGGCTCTATTTCTTTATTTTTTGTATTCTGAAAGGCTTAAATAGGTGAGTTGCTCAAAAGCTTCAGTGTACACCAGGATAGGCTGGCTTGCTGAATAGCAGTGGGAGGTAAATATCTAAAGTTGACTCTTCCGCGTTGCTGGGGAATCTCTTAGCTGCACCCTTCCTTAAACATAGCCACAAGCTTTCAGTTTGCAGTTTGGATTTGTAGAGTACTGCACATGCCACCTGAAGAAGCTTCATGTCACAGTATCTTTAGCTGAACAAAACAAGCAGTGACCTGGAAGATGCTAAACTGAGTAAAGAAACCCACTGCTCCTCAGCTAAACCAGCTTTGAATCCTTTCTACTGCTTGCATGGGCAACACCACCTTAGCTTCATAAAGTCACAGCAAAGGTTCGGGCTAGGGAAAGGGAAGAAGGGGGAAAAAAAAAGACAAAGGTTTATATTAGCTACCTTTAAATGCAGTCTTCACTGGGAGACCCTCACATAACTTCCACTTCCTGATTGGCCTTTTGAGTACAGTAAATTACCCAACATAAGAGTGTGGGCCACAGTCTGCTGCTGTGTAGACACAGGCAGGTGATGGGGTTTATTTTTACTAGGCTACAGGTTATGTAATCAGAATACAAATGTAGATCTGGTTTTTCTTAAGTGAAAGGATAGGTTTGGAGGAAAGAAGAAAAAATGAGAATCCCTAAAACTACATGCACGATCCACAGTCATCTCATACAATAGGAAAGGGGATCCTAAAAAAATCCCATCCGTGGGTTTGAATCCAGCAATCTGACTGCAAAAACATTCTGTCCAATTCTAGGGTCGACTGATCACAGTAGAACTGCATGCTGATGCACATGAAAAAGGCAGCTTGAATGTGCTGTCCAGCTGGTGCCAAAGCTCACTGCTCTGCCAATTTTGAGTATGGATACAGTAAATGCCTGGCCCAACATAGGTTAGAAGGAGAAGTGATTATACCTGTTTGGTTTCAACACAGCCTGGGCATGAATGTGAACTGTTAGTGTTTTGTGGCAGCAATGTTAACACTGTGTGGCTGCTAGGCACAAATGCAGGACCTGCACCAAGCCCTGTGAAACACAGCTAACACCATGCAGGAGGTGCTGTTTCCACTATAAATCCATCTGTATTCAGACATTTTAAGAAACAGACTAGAAAATTTAATCTTGACAGCTACCAGAACATGTGAAGAGCTTTTGCAATGTTGCTGTTAGTCTTCCAAAAGCGTCAATAACTGTTTTATTTAAAACCAGTGCAGACAAGGAGTTCATTTTTCTGATGCATGCAAAATTGTAAGGAAAAAAAGTCAACTTATTCCAGAGAATGCAATCTGTCTGCAGTAGAACAGAAGTGTTTATGCCAGGAACATACAGGTCTCCAGAGGCAGGGACAAAGAAAAGCAACAGCCTAAGGAGCAAATACATTGCCCTTCTAGAAGTTACCAGCTCATGCCAACACATCCCTACATAGATTTGGGTGAGACTATTGATCACAATCCATGAAAATGTGACCGAAACAAATCAGCAGTGGAATCAACTTCATCACCTATTAGCTTAGCAAGGACACAGAGCTGCTATCTCACCTGCAGTAATTCACTCTACACTTGGGTTAAGCACCTGCAAAGACTGAGGCCTGTCTCACCAGACCAGCCTATTCACCCACTATCCACAAACCAGGCAAAGCACTATCTATTGATTGGTTGTAATTCTTTTTTTTTTTTAATTTCAGAAAGGTTATCTTCCAACTATGGTCTCAGCCCAAATCTGCCTGAAGCTAACTATTAACCTTACCTCACCAAATGAGCAGCCTGTAAATACTGCTGCCAGATCCAGTTGGGAGGAAGGCTTAAGTATGAGCCTGACTTGCTGCTCCGATGTGTTCTCAACTCTGTTTTCAACAGTTTGTCCAATAGCTCCTGATATAGGCTTATTCTCTAAGGAAGAAAATCTTAGAAGCTCACCGAGGCTTAACTCAAGGGGTTTTAGATGCTGCTAGAAAAGGTTTTCTGAATTCCCTATGCAAGAGTATACTTCATAAAATATTATCCTGAGCTGAAATTCACTGAGCCTTGAAGTTCCTTGTAGTACCTAAATACCAATGCCTGATACTGAAGTTGAGAACAACTTAGTCATGTGTGATTGAAGACTAGGATCTGTCAGAACATTTAGTTTAGCACCTTGATTTAGAATTGCTGTTTCTTGCTGACGTCTCAGGTTTCCTGATATATAGCAGAAGACTAACTATTGATGATTCCCAGCATTGATAACATTGAAAAGTTCTATAAAAATACAGTGTTGATATACTAACCTCAGCAGAAGCTACTTATAATGTGGTAAATTAATTGTAAAGCAAGCAACTGCCAAATGCACTCTGCACATGTGCCTAGCTAATATATTTAACCATACTTTTATAAATGGATTTTAAAATCAGATAGGTACAGGAAACTGTAACTATCAGGAAAGTAGTGCATAAAGAAGCTGAGGCTTTGTATATTCACCTAGTTTACAGGAACATGAACTTAAAACAAACTAGCTAAGGTAAATAAATAAGCAGCTGAGTGGAAAACACTAACAAAAGAACATCTTATTCTGATATTTCCATTCAGGATGCAAAAACACTAAGATGTTCAGAAGATGGACTTGTGTGCTAATATTACTACAGTCTACAGTAATGTACTGGAAGACTTTGATTTCATCAATTTGTCATGGAAAATGTGTTGAAACACACAGAGAAAAGATGAGGACTTAAGAATTCTTACTATAAAGTTACTTCAGGCCACATGCTTGTGTGATATGTAATCTCCCTAGACTTTAAGCAATAAAATGTAATATGGCTGAATGTGACATGAGAAGTGGAAGAGGGTGCAAGGCATACCTATCAACATATACTGAGCAGTAGTCCCTGCTCAAGAGCAATGAGTGTCATTTTTCTGCAAGATTCAGGAGTCATCATCGGGGTTAGGAACTTAAAGTAGGAAAAGGCCATAAGGTGAACATTGTAGCTCGGAGAAAATATGACAAGGCCAGAGACCTTAGCTTTCCTGTCAGTGCAACTGAATGATTCCTCTGCAAGGCAGGCCATCTGGAAGGTTGGCCCTTTTTCTCCCTCACTTACCATTCTCTTCCCTCCTTTCCTTTAGCTGATGCCCAGCTTCAGAGGATGGAGAGGAACAGACATGTTCTACTCAAACCTTTGAGGCAGTTCAGTTGTGTGACAGTATGGCACAGGCTCCAATTCTGACAAGGTGTGAGTTTTAGGTAAGGATATACCTTTGACTGAAGACTGATCTGAAACGAATCAATGCTCCTTAAGTTTGCACATTGAATTTTCCTGAGCACCCTCCCTTAGACAAGCTGATTCTGACTGGGAGAGGCAGTGCATGGAAGCACTTGACATGGCCTGGCCAAGCATAACAGGACTAAGGCTGGTGCTGCTGCCCTCCCAAACCCCCACAAGCACAACAGATGGGTTGATGTAGTTAACTACAGAAGACAAGAAGCCAGGAGGAGTCTAAGCATAAAGGAGAGAAATAGAAAATGGACATGCTGTAGACCTAGGGGTCTGGGACATCTCACTAACTGCCTGGTCTGGCATCTTCCTATCACAGAACAAACTCCCTCCCGTTCTTGGCACATTTACACTAGAAATGTCCACAGGTGACACTCTGTATGTCAGATTCCCATTTACAAGGCTTTTTTTTGTATTAACTCAGCAGTAAGAAAGAGGCCTCTCTAAACTGATCCATTCACATTTCAGCCCAGCATTGTAAACAGAAGGGTATCAGTTGTGTCTAGGAGACTTTCCAAGGATCTTGAAATTAGCTGGAAACCTGGTCTAAGTGCTGTGTTGGGTCTGTGATAATCTTTCATGTCACTTCCAATTTGGTTCTTTTTAGAGCTGGCTGTCAGAGTCTAAACTGCCACAAGCTGAAGGTAAGACCACTGAATTCCTTTGTGTCTCTAGGTAATACACTGATTTCCACTCCAAACGCTTCTCTGTTTTGTTTGTTTGAAATAAATAAATTGAAATAGCATTTGAATGGCTGAAGATCTGTATAATAGATTTTCCCAACAGTTTCTTTTAAGCTTTTCAACTCTCTGGACTGTACCACCAGCTAATCTGGAGATCAAACTCCAATTCTCCAGTGTTTTGACCCATTATCTACATTTTGTTCCTGTCAACCACCTGTGCACATTGTAGATCTCTCAGCTACAGCTTTTGATCTGTATTTATTCAATAGCATCCTTTTAAACAATCAGAAAATAGCTGGCTTGGTCATATGCCAGAGGAAGCACAGAAAGAGCATTTCAGGCCTGTCTGTATCTTAAGAGGCTGGAATAACAACTCCTTCAAAGCTGTTAATTTTTTTCTTACAGTATTCAAGATTCATAGCCAGGTTAAATGCATCTTTGAAACATACCCATGAACACCAACGGGCTGAAGGTGCTCTGCACTACCATGCAGGCTTGAGGAAGACTAGTCATCTGAAGAAAACACTGAAAACCAATTTAGGCTATTAATACTATCTAAGCCATATATGTAGACACTCAGCTTATCTGGCAACACACTGACACTCCAGCAAACAGAAGTAACCTGTTGCTATTTAAAATGAAAATATGAGATACAAATAATCACACTGGTCACAGACCTACTCAGACACCTGGTAAGAAATAAGCTCCAAGGGAAACAAGACACTATATTATATAACAAAACTTTGCAGTTACAACTGTTAACAGATGTAAATTGCACCTCAGTAACACCTTTCATCTTTGAACACCTACAAATGTTGTTGATCTTTCTGATAAAAAAAAAAAGTGTACCTAATGCCAAAAGACTGTGTACAGAACCACTTCATATCTGATATTCGATATCCCACCTGAAGCTGCATTCACAGTCATGATGCTCCAACAACAAGTCAAAAGGAAAGGTGCTATCATGTTTGGGCTAATCTGCACGTGTCACTGGGGTGGTACTGTCACAGTTTCCCCCTGACCTCTATTCTCCTTTAGCTTTTGAAGCATTTTTTTTGTCCTTCAGATTGCCCATTCTCTGTTTTTCCTGCTAATTCCTCACCATCGAGTTCATGACTCTTCACAAGCCTAAAGGAATGGCCATGGATTCATAACTAACTGCTCTCTCCAGCAGCACCATTGCCCACAGGTTCTCCTACACAATTTGCAATATCCTACAAGCCCCAGCACAGCATGTTGTCTTTGCTAGTGCTCAGCCAGTGCCACAGGCCAGCTGCTAGTGTGGGAACAAGTATGGTGTCTAACTCTGGAGAGATCTAGACTATCCAGACTACCCATTATTAGTACAGCTGCAATAAAGGGTAATAGCAGAGAAACTTCACAGGGAAGTCTAGTAGATACAAGATTCTTCAAGAGACACAGAGGTCTCTAAAATGGAGAGCAGGTACTCAGTCAGAAGCATCTAGGGAATAGATGGTAATAAAAGAAATTACTTAATTGTATTTACAGGATAACAAACTTCTCAATGTAGTGAAGAGATCTGTTTTCTTACAGCAATTAATATCAGTTTCAAAGAAAATATACTTCCAGTTTTGAAAGTCTGAAATACAGTGGAAGAAAAAAGTTCAAATGTTTCCTACAAAAGTTGCCTTCCAGGGAGCAACTGCTGACTGAGACTTCAGCATAAGGAATACTCTGTAGGTTTGCTTTTACAGAAAAATGCAAGGCTATTTTGAAGTCTTGTGCATTCCCCCTGAGGACTCTGCAGGGCACTTTGTATTGTAAGAAAGATATCTTGTCCATTAATGACTAAAGAGTGGTGGGTAATGCTGCAGCACAGTCCCTCTATCTGACAGGACTGCACACACGGATGACTTGCAGCAAGATCACCCTAGCATGGTTGCTAGGCAGCGAATGTAGTGCCCAGGAAACATTTGATGCTGACAGCTACTGTAAACTGGGACAGCTGTAGCAGTGCATTAATTCTGCTGCAATAAAGGATTTTCCAAACTAGAGCTATTCTGAACAAAAATGTCTTAAAATAAAATTTACGCTGAACTTTTGGCATACACAACTTAACCCACATTTCTCAAAGATTTATGAAAACTGAATACAGGGTGAGTCAACAAGACAGCCAGGTCACTAGAGAAAAGGCTGTTCTCTTCCTTGCCAATAGATTACAGGCCTGGATCATAGGCACTGACAAATCTGCCCTCCCTGAACCGTGTGAGACTGCTCAAACAAGCATATTAGGGGATGAAATAAGGATGTAAAGTTTTTCTTGCAAATTAGCCAAGCACAAGCATACTCTTCTTGTGCACTGCTCACCACGCAGGGTTAACACCTTGAATTCCTTTGTCTTCAAACCCCCCCTCTGATAAGGATTTGCATATGTTGGTAACTACAGTAGAGAACCTCTCTCTCCCTAGATCCACACACTGCACTCTGGCACCCTTGCACCTTTCTGGGCTTCTTCAAGAGATGTGGTCCTCCACACAGTGAGCAGAGCACCATCTACCACAGCTAACTTCCATTTAGCACTCTCTTAATGTTCTACTACCCCTGTCTAAGCTGGCCACAGAATACTACCAATAACTATAATGTAACAAAAGTCATGTACTCTGGCATTTAGGATTTAACAGAGCATAATGCAGTTACTGCAGAGCAGAATCAGTTCAGGTGATGTCCAGCTGCAAATTTTCAGAGGGAGAATACACCTAATCCTGCACAGGAGATAAAAATATCTTTACCTGAGACTTGAAACAACAGAAGTAAAAGGAAGAGGGGAGAGTTATAGATAGATGAAGCTGCAGGAATGTGAAGGTGAAGGAAGGCTTCTCACAAACAGCATTAGAACAGCTTATGGTTCAGCTTCTAGTATAGTGAGTAATTGCTGGTATTCAGGAAATTAATTTGAAGATCTTAATTGCAACTAAAACAATTACTCATAATCAAACTAATGTATGTATTAGTTTTTTCTACTAATAGATAAACTAGCTACTTTGTGTATTAAATATTGCTTGTGTTAAGTGTTCTGATTGTTCCGATGCAAAGTTCCTGTCCTGGGTTTCATAGGTTGTGGATTGCTTTCCAGGATCCCAGAGGAGTAAACAACAATGTCTAGGAAACTAGCAGAAAAAATTGGTGACCAGAGTTATTGAGGGACTAGATGGAGCTGTCTGAATTGATTTGTCAACTTGAGTTTAGGTTTCCAGATAATTTTCACCTTCCTGTTTATATCCCTTAAAACCTATTTTGTCTCTAAAGCACCTCTAGCTTCTACTCATATCAGGCATTTGTGATCATTAAGTGCAGTAGCAAATGTTTTCATTACATTTCTATTCCTTGTAGGTATCAAATCTACACTGTTTTCTGTAATGGTTGACACTTCTATTTTGAACCGTTTACTGTTGCTCCTGGTTTCAGGAGTGCTCCTAAAATTCAAAGCAAAGAAAGGCAAATTGGCATGAGATGTTGAGATAACAAGGGATTTCTTTCTCTCTTGGCTACAGTAGGGAAAGTTCAAGCTAGGTTTCATCTGGAGAGATGTTCCACTGCAAGGCAATCTGTCACAATAAATGCAGTGCAGTGATGTAAACTGTGATTTGCATTAGTGCACTCACGCTGTTTTAGGAAGCGCTTGCTGTAAAAAGCAGAGCCATGGTAATAAAATCTAGTAAGACTGTCAAGAAGTTAGTAAACGTTTGACTGCCCAGCCTCAAAACAATATCACTCCAACCCCAATTTCTATCTCTGTCTGAATGTAGCTCAAGTACACTGTGAAACGTATGGACCAAACAGCTTATCCTGCTCAGTACGCTGAAAAGGTAGAAAAAACCCTGTTTAAAACGTGCAAATTAGCAACCTAAACAGATTTTATTGAGTCTCCCCATTTCATACATTTAAGATGTGTCTTGAAGACCTGACAAGATATATGGCCCAAGTAGAGGAAGCAGTAAACAAGGAGAGGGTTAAAAACATGGTAGGTGTTGAAAATCACCTTTTGTTTATTTTGTCAAATGCACTTATAGTGGTAAACTTGAAAGAGAAGAACTCTGGTTCTAGTGTATAGGATGGGGTATTTACCTGTCCATACCTCCAAAACTGGTCAGAGACATTAACAAGAGCCATAAATATACTCTAGGACTTCTTTACAATCGGACTTTTTAACACCTGGAAGAAAGAAGACACTCAGTAAAATTTAGGTGTCTATATTCTAGAGGCCTTGGACTCTTAGAGACAAATGTCTCCTAAGCACTGCTCTGCTCTTCTGGATTCTCTTATGACTGTGAATCTGTTGCTCCCTTTCTTCTTCCTCTTTTCACTCATAAAATATAAGAAAATTTGGAGCCTTCTTTATAACGTGTCGGTGTAAAGGTGAAAAAAGGTGACTGCACTTGGGTTTGTTCTTTTTGTTTGTTTGTTTGCTTGTTTAAATACAGGCAATTTTCATTAGTTTGTTGTTTTTTTTCTTTTGTATAAGACATTCTGGTATTAATTATAAAATGTTCCTAGGGGAGTCTATGGTGGTGGGGAGAATTAGAAGGGGTGTAATGTCAGAAATAAATCAATAAACAAATACGAAGCATAGAGAATGAAAATGGAAGAGATTTACAGCCAAACCATTTTGGTTGTGTTAATACCATAATTATTTGATCTTAATAAAAGAATACTTTTTTAAACCTATACATCTGTTTCTTTTCTGGAAAGGGTGGGGATAGGAAGAGCACAACAAGGAAGTCCTTCAATTAGATTCCCTAGGAAATTTCTATAGAGATTATCATCCTTCAGGTACCAAACCAGTCCCAAAGCACGGGACAAAGAGATTTCAACACAGCAAAAGACAAGAAATTTCTCTTTTTGCAAAACTTGAAGCAGTAGAAGTGACAAGGAGATAGCTGTGTTATAGCAAAATAAAGATAAGACTTTAATGTGTCAATATGACATCACTGTTTTCCCCTTTCTAATGATCATCTGTGCAATTACATATAAGAGATGCTCTCTCAAGAAGGAAGGCAAGGCACGCAAGCAGAAACACCTCTTGTCCCAAGTCAGGTTCTATGCCAAAAAGGGCTTCAGCTTTTGGAAGCCTGAAGAGAAGCTCATGCTCAAATAGGTTTTAAAGAACCCGTTTTTCCTGGCTGGCATCCACAGTCTGGCATCATGAAGTACCACTTACAGTGCTAATCAGGATAAGTGAATTCATCATTGCCATTATTGTTGTCATCTAAGATTGTGAGAGTTTTCTTGTAGATAAATAAGGTGGGTATTCCTGAAGGTGGCATTAATACTGAAGTAAATTGATTCCACTGCTCAGATATACAGTGTGTCTATCATCACACTGATTTTAACAGTGCTTTTACCCTTTGTGAGTCATACCAAAATGAGACTAAGGTGCAGCGTGCACACAGGATTACACGTGTATAATTGCACATGGATATTCACAACTGCGCAGGACAAGCAGTTATGTTACTTTGTAGTGACTGCTGAACACTTAAAATAAAAGGACATGCTCATCCCTCTGTTCTCAGGAATATCAGTTGCCTTCATTCTCTCTTGTCTGAAGCTCAAACACACCACATTTTCTGAATGTGACAGAAAATTTAAATAGTGGTATCAGTGGAATCTGCCCAATGATTTCATTATCTTTCTTAATTTCCTAGAAAATGGGAAATTAGTTTCCTTCACTATGGACAAATACCCTTGGGTGTCAGAGTTTATCCACTTGTTATCTAACACACTAAAGATGCAGTGATATTATATCAGTAGCTTTAGCTTTGCAAGTGTGAAAAAAAAAATGCTGCAAGTTCAGTGGGCATGATACAGCAAGGAAATGTAAACTGACAACTTTCTAATATACTAAAGAGGTCAACGATTATGTTGCGTGTCAAACAGATGAAAGATGAAAAATAATCTCAAACTTTCAGCCAACAGTTAGAGCTGTGGAGATCTCAGCTTCATCCATGACTGACTACAAACACCAACAGATGCACAAGGTTATGGGAAACTGGTAGAGTTCCACAACACAATTCAAGTGAAGCTGCTGGGGCACGTACAGCACACCCGGGTAGACGAAGCGAGGCTTGCTTTAGAGTTACCCTGTGGATTTTACAAAACTTTAAAAAATCAACTTTGACCTGGACAGACTTTTCATATATTTTCATTCCTCTTCACGCACAGAGCTGGATTAATATTTTCTCATTCCCTTCTTTCAGGTGAAATAAGAAAAGGTAAAACATACCTGCCCAAGCTGTCCGACAGATTCAGCTTGGTTTCCTTTTCTCTGTGATATGTGCTTTCCAATGGAGCTCTGAGTAAAGGTGCACGTTGTCACTTACACCTCCTTGAATAGACATCCTCACCCTTTGTCCTCTTTAACAACCCCTCTGTAGACTTGCAGAACAGCTGTTTCTAAGGAACAGTTAAAACAACGGATAAGAAAATGTTCTGTGTGGACCAGTCTGTTTCCCTGACACACTTCCTAGGGTGCAAAGATGATTTCTGAACATGTTTTGCAGCAAGGAGTGCTACAAACCAACAGAAAGCCCAGGAGTTATTACGGGTGTAACATGTATCTGTTGCATATTTGCTGCCTTTCCAAGTAGGAATGGAGAAAACACGTGCTTTATTTTGCTACCATTTCAGAAGTCACACAACGTTTGTCCTTAATTAAAGGAACAAATATTGACAGCAATCCTTCAAAATTTAAAGTTAATGAATACACAAAGAATATGTTTAGAGGACATGAGGTGTTATGGGCAGAAGAAAACTCCAAAAAAAGGTACACTTAAAATAGCCACATGAGCTGAGAGCTGTTGAAAGGCAAGGAGAGCGTGACGTGAATTTGCAACAATGGAAACAGTTTCTTTCTAACAAAATAAAATACAGGCAAACCTTAATCTGATCATGAATTTATCTGACAGTAGTATAGTCCCTGAAGAGAAACAAAATAATTTCTGTAAGTAGTAATGCTTAAAATCAACATTGTTGGAAACTATGCTAGGGGCCAGAGTATCTCCAGCAGAGATGCAGATGACTGTGACAAAGATTACAACTGACCTCAGAATTCTCCTGCAGATAATTCCCAGGGAAGTCAATAAGCACATGTAATAGTTCAACATGTTGAGTTCTGTGATATGAAAAACACCAAAGCAAGAGGCTTTAAATGATGGCACGAAATTCAGAAAGTTTTTAAAGCTGTTTACATAAATCATGAATATTGGGGGAAAAAGTCTTATTTATAAACTTTTTTTTTTTCTAGGAAGGGAAAACCATCTACTATGCTAGCATGTTGCATGCTCACCACTGTACATTACTTGTGCATAGATAGCAAGGGAGAAATAGTATATAAGTGAGAAAAAACTCTCAATTTTTCAGCCCCAGCACAGCTAAAGAGCACATTACTGGATTGCTTTACTGGAATCTGCCAGTATGCTTCACAAGCTCCTGGTAAAGAGTGCAGTGGGTTCTTTCTGCTCCCCAGCTGTGAGGATCTGATGTCACTAGAGCCTCACCCCTGCTATAGGACGTAAACATTAACTGGAGACAGGTGAAGGTGGTAAAATAGGAGAAGCTTTTAAGCAATTGTGAGGATTAACAGCCCTGTACTTTCTCCATAGCAGGCTGGAAATTGCCCACGCTATAAGCCTGTGCAGATTGAGCAGCACATTTGCAAAGATAAGAGACTATTGTGAATGAACCTGCTTTGTTCTCTGTGCAATTTACTAAATATGAGCTACAAAATCACTAGAAAAAGTTTCTCAAAGACAGAAAGTTTTCAAATTATGCCAAAAGAGACTGCTGATTTTTTAAGGCTGTGCTATTATTACTGGATGGCTTTTACCAGTCAGCTCTGTCATAATTGCATTCACATTTTTTGTACAGAAGGGCATGACCCTTCTCACTGAAGTGGATTGGGACGCTCATATACAGTGGAGTCTGCATCCACGATTACATAAGTAAAAGAAGCAGCTCCATATAGATTCAATGGGATTTAGACATCTTATTATTGAAGTACTAGGCCAAAGGCTACCTCTGCACCTGCTCACTTGACAGAAAGAGAAGTTACTATCATGGCCAATATTGCCTTGCTAGACAACCTAGAGCACAACTAACCATAAGCTAACAATGAAAATAACCCAGTGTTGGTGCTTGGTCTTCCTCTCAAAAAAGATTCTGAACTTTTAAGGATTAATGTAGTTGTACATTATCATCTCTTCTGTGGTGGATGATACATAATGACAACAGAAATTGTTGCTGTGTTACACTCAGTAGATCCAAAGCTTAAATAAAACATTAATTTTACAGTAAACAATGACTTTTCTTAATTGGCTGTGGTATGCCACCATACATTTTTAATTAAACAAAACTACAACGTGGTGTGCTTAGGGCAGTCTCTACCATGAGATGGCTTCTCTGCTAATGCTGCAAACTGGCTAGATAGGATTCAGGAACAGTCCAGAGTTACCTGCCATCTTACGAAGGCCTCCTGAGACATCAAAGTGTGTGAGCAGGGCTGTACAGCTTCCAGGCAAAAGGTGGCTCATGTCTTGACAGCTTTGAGAAGAAGCAGAGGAGGTGAGGCATCCATCTGAGTCCTGGGCCATATTCAGCTTTACACTGAATGAGAATGGAAAGGGAAAATGCACTTAGGATTGTCACGTGCTTATGGTGGGCACTGTGTTAATGCAAGGAAAAAATACCTTTACTCCCTAGAAAATTGTGCATGACTCTGCTGGTTTTGGCTGGGATAGAGTTATTTTTCTTCATGACAATGATATAAACCAGTATCTATATTGTAAAACTAACGTTTCTATATTTCATGGTAACTTCTGAACTTGTTCTTCTGTCACAGTCTCTTCTCTCAAAACTCCTTTAGCCTGAAACTTTTTAAGAGTTTAGATGAAGCCGAAACAAGTTGGGATCTGTTTTACCAGCAACTGTTTATACCACATCTGAGGAGTTGCAGTGCCCTGTTACCTTTTTGTTCCGTGGCACCAGTAAGAACCACCGTCAGCAGAAGGGTGATGAAACCCTGTACTGGGCAATTTCCTAACGCGTTTACATAGTTACTGTAACACCGGGGGTGAAATACCGAATGCAATGCACATACTGGGAATGAGATCATGCTAGGTGTTCGAGACAGGCGACCTCCGTGAAGGGGAGGCTGCCCTGCTGCCTGCACCCAGCTGCCAGCGGGAAGGCCTGGCCTGGGCCGGCTGCTGGCTGCCAGTGCCATGGCAGCTCTTGGCTGGCCTGGGCAGTAACGGCACCCTCGCTGTGTCCCTGCACGGAGCGTCGAGACAGGGCTTCTTGGGGGGGTCAGGAACGAAGCTGACCGTACTGACCCCTCGAGCTGCCAAGGGCAGCGCTGGGGCGAAGGCAGAGCTGTCTGGCACACCCAGGCTGCCCAGCGTGGTTCCCTTAACGGCCTCACCTCGCTGCTGGGCAGGGCAGAAGCGGCAGAGGGCGGCGGGAAGGGGTGTGACCTCTCAGGGGAGCCTTCTACCTCTGCTTCACCTTCCTCGGGCCCCTCGGCTTCGTTCCTTGGGAAAGAAAAGGGAGGGGAAGGGCCGCCCTGTAGCCGTCGCTGGCCGGGCCCCGCGCGCCGGGCGCGATTGGTCGCCGCTTGGCGCCGCCCGGTCCCCGCTATAAGGCAGCGCGGGCGGGGAAGGAGCCGTCACGGCCGCCTTGGCGGCGGTGGGTGCGGCGCGGGGCTCTGTGCGGCGGGGTCTGCGGTAGACGGTAAGTGCTGGAAGGCGGGGGTGCGCGGCGGGATCGGCCCAGGGGCAGGGGGAGGTTTGGCTGGGCGCCGTGCGGGGCCCGGGAGCCGGGGTGGAGGGTAGGCCCGCCATGCCGTGAACCGGGGCGGGGTCGGCAGGCGGAGGCCGTGTCGCGGAGAGGGTCCTGTGCCGGGGAAGGGGCCGGAGTCTCGGGAGCGGCGGAGGGGCCGCCTGTGCTTTCCCCCTACCCCGGGCCGGAGGCGCTCCTTCCCGGGCGCTGCCGCGGCGAAGCCGCTCTTTGTCTGCGGCGGCTCGGCGGGAGGGCTCCGCTCCGGCCCCGCCTCGCTCCTGAGCGGGGCCGGGGCGCCCCGCAGGCCTGGCGCCGGCTCCCCGGCCTGACTCAGGGCTCCCCCGGCCCGGGCGGCGGCTTCAGCCTTTCCTGCCGAGCGGCCCGTGCCGCCTCCCCGCCCGCCCTGGGGCTCGGCCCCTTCTCCCCGAGCCGCGCTGTAGTCCCAAGGCTGGCGGTTCGTCAGCGCAGCTCGGGGCGGGCGCGGGCCGTGCCCCCCGCCAGCCGGGACCCTCGGGGCCGTGAGGGGCTCGTCCCCGCTCGCTCAGCGCCGCAGAGCTCAGTGCGAGGAGTTGGGTGCTCGCTCCAGAGTCAGTCCGAAGTGACCGCTGCGTTGGCAGTCCCGGCAGTTGGCGGTAACGCGAGTTGTTGACACAGAATCTTGTTCTTCCCCTGAGCATCTGCAGTGTGCTGTGCTGTCTCGTGCGCTTCCTTTTCCTGACACGAACGCAGGGGTAGACGTGTAGGTGGACGTTGCTTTTCAGTAGACCTCAACAACTCAGAACAACTTGTAAGACTCTTACCTTTCTTAGCAGCTCGGTGAAGCAGTATTGGATCTGTTTCCCTGACGGCCTGTGCCAGGAGCTAGCAGTTACACACCCTATCGAATTCTGGAAAGCCAAGAGCCTTGGGCTGCAGAGCATCCAGAGACCAGTGTGATCCCTCTCCACAGGGGGGGAGTGAGGAGAAAAGACTTGCCACACAAGATCCAAACCTGGTGTGACCTTCGCTTTTCTAATGAGATGATTCTGAAAGTGAGGCCTCCTAGCCTGAGCTTTTCAGCTACTGGGTACAGGTATAGGAGATTTTTGGGGTACTTGCGGAATGAAGATTAGAGCTGAGTATAAAAACTGTCTTAATATTAGAAATGTACAGGTGCTATCTAGCTGCTGTTGGACAAAGCCATTAAAAAACCCAAACTACATATTTGGAAAACTACCTTGAATGTGTAAATAAAAAAGAAGTTTATTAGAAAACTTAATGTTGACATTTCAGCAATTTTTCTAATAGATCAAGAACGAAGCTGTGCCCCAGGGTGGATATACACAGCATGTTACTTCCCATAACTGAATGTCAGAGGTGACCCCGTTACCTTATCAGGACAGACCTTTCATTAGAGCTCCACGTGGATGTGACAGTGACAAATGTAAATCTGGAGTGACAGATGCTTTGCATGACACACAGTTGCCTCCGAAGCAAACAGGATCTTAACACTGCAGACATGCTTTTGGTTCTGCATGAGGTGGCTGACTTCTCTAGCAGGCAGTTGCAGTGTAAACCTGTTCCACTTGCTGTGCTGCTGAGGTCTGCCTGCTCCTGCAAGTGTGCTGTCCTCTCTGGAAAACTTCCTAGGCTGCTGCTCTCCCCTCTTATCTCATTGTCTTCTGTAAAATACGAACTTCTGTGTGGTTGAGCTTGGTGTAAAGCTTTAGAAGTGATTTTTGATTAAGTGTAAGGTACTACTACATGGACCTCATGTGGAAACTAGCTGCAGTTCCAGTCAATGCTGTTAAATATGGGGTTTTCTGCTAGCGTTTCTAACAGGTTTGTGGGTTTTTTTAGCTGCCTTCCTTGCTCTTTTATTCCTCCTCACAAGTATAATAAAGGTCAGGAAGAAAATGTTTGCATTGAAGGCTTTTCCTAAACAGCTTCCTTCTAAAATAGCCTCTGGCCAAGCCTCAGTTTGTGCAAGGTGATTTGGCTGTATCAGAAAGAGGTGGTGTTAGCTGGAGTTAATGAAGAATAGCAGCCATCCCATTCGTTTTGTTTGGCAGTGGTGAAGCCTGAGCACTCTAAAGGCCTAACCCTCCATGGCTGGGTAGTGTGGGTGCTGCATGTGCTTGTGTGGCAGTGGTAGAATTACAGCTCCCATTTCCCCAGAGGGTTTTTCCCCTCATCTTCCACTGACCATAAGGATGCTTTTGTGACAAGCATGCAGTGTTCCTCTGAAGTCATCTTACTGGCACAGAGAAGAAAAAACATTTTTCACAGTTAGTAGCATGTAGTGCAAGCTACTATTGCTTGGTCTCTTAAAGGTCTTAACATGGAGGCTTTTTAACTAAGCCATTACTAAGTTGTTGGGTTGTGGGGTTTGGTGGTTTTTTCCAGGTTTTTTAGGCTGAAAGTCAACTCTGGTAATTTTATTCTTGCTTCCTTTGCCCTGCCTCATTCAACTTAACTGAAATGCTACAGTCGAAAGTATACCTCTCACCTTTCACCCCCAAACCGACTCAGACTTAATATTTGTACTTCAAATATAACTGCTTGAGGGCTTTAGTATCTTTGTGTGACCTATAGTAGATACTTGCTTCTGAAGCCTCTTCATATAGCTTTGGCTTCTATGGTAGCATTTTTTCTTTCAGAAAGATGCCTGCAGGCACTGGCAATAGCAAACTTAGTAGCAGAATGCCTATAATAATAATAAAAAATCTGGTTTAGAAACTCCTGCTAGCCCTGGATGGAGTTTGTCCCCTAGTGGCCTTCTGCAATTCAGACTGCTTTTCTGGTTGTGCTTTATTTACAGCTTCTGAATTGGATAAAAACCCCCAAAACCAAACCTTCACTAATTAAGTTCCGAGAGGAAGCTAGTATTAGGCAAATAAGAAAAGCAGCAGTTATTTAGGGGAAAATGGTGTAGAGGTGATGTTGTCACTATTTGACTGATGGAAGAACTGAGAGAGGCTCTCTGCAGTTTCCACCGGTCAATCTGCCTAATCCTGGTAATGAGTAAATATGTGTAGATGCTTGCTTTGATAGCAAGTGTGGGGGGAAGAGATACAGCACTGGAAGTGTATGTGGATGGCATTAGCAATCCCTTTGAAGATCAGGAATAAAAAAATGATAAAAATGATAATACTAAATTAAAAAAAATTAAAAAATAATAATAAATAAAAATGCTAAACTAAGTCAGTGCTGCTCCTGGCCCTGTTAGCTCAGGTATGCTTTAAGGGAAAGTGAGTCTGAAAGCTAGCTGTAATCTCCTTTAGATCTGGTTAACAGGATCTACAGATTGCAGTATTTCTCCCATCAAAAGGGGTCTCTGAAGACAGCTTAACCTTGATTTCAGTCAGTTGTGGGTGGAAAGAGTAGTGAGGGTGGGCTTCTGTGTATAGAAAACACAAAAGGCAGAGAGAGGCCTCTCTGGTAGCTCTTACCAGTGTAGTTAAAATGTGCAAATATACCATGCTAAGGGTAGAACTAAGGCTGCAGGAGAGCTTTTGGTCTAGGTGTACAGTGACCTAGAGCCAGGAAAACAGCAGCATGAGCTAGCAACAGCACTGTAGCTTGCAGTGCCCTAACACTGCAGGTATTGGAAATGAAACTATCCAAGCTAATAAAATGCCAGTGCTACCATTCCAGGTAATAGCATGCACCACTGACTAGGTGCTTGTGCCACTGTAAATTTGTACAGATGCTTAATACCTGACTTGATACAGGGTGCTAGCTCCAGACTCCTGGAATGGGAAGAAGAAGAGGATATGCCTACAGAAGGCATGATTTTTTTACGCTTTCTCATTGAGAAGTGGAGTTGAAGTATTTGGAAGAGACCTTGTATTTTACCTCGTTGTCCTTTTCCTGGAAGGCAAACGTCCATGGAATAATCTTTCCAAAGATATTTAGGCTTGTTTTCTCCTACAACTCTTGGCATTAACTATGGTATGGTGTAAAGATGTGAGGCGCTTTCCAAATAGAAGCTAGAAAGGATTTCTTGATGTAGTCTGATTATCTTGACAGTATTAAGGTGTGATCACACTTATTTCTGTGCCTAGAGAAGAGGCATTTACTGGGCAGTACATCCAGAGGAAGTTGTGCTCTTTTCTGTCCCAGGGTTCAAACTGATGCAGATTCTTTGACTTTTTAATCAAATAAAAAAGCATTGATAATTTTGAAAGTAAAAACCTATCTATTTGGCCAAGAAATTCTAATAGAAATCTTCAAACTTCAATGCAACACAGCAGCTTGAACTGGAAATTGTTTAATAAGAGTACCTTGGCCTCATGCATCCTGAGGTTCTAGTTCCCCGTCTCTAACTCTTTCTACCATGTTGTATCAAAGCAAAATCACTTGAAATACAGGAGAGCCTAACCCAGCTAGTAGTTTTATAGTGTAAACAGCATGACCATTTATGTGTGGCATTGTGCCTCGAGGAGAGGTCCTGCAACTTTGTCCTGTTTATATCTACTACTGTTAACATCTTGGTTGTCTTAGAGCTCTTCTAGTTAGTGATAATAAATACAAATGACCTCTTAGACTGAAAGGATAATCAGATCTTCATTGTATGTAAAGTTAGGAGCAAAATTTGTACAAGAGAAGATGATCTCCCAGTTGTTAAAACTGGCCTTTTGTAAAGGGTTCATGTGAATTTATTCTCGAAGGAGCTGCCATGACTAAGCTGAATTGGCTTACTAGAGCAGAGGGTGAAGAAACAAAGCTGGCAGACCCAAAGTAATGGGCATGTTCTTCCTGGCCAGCTCTGGGCCTTGAAGCTCTCTACTTATGCTCCTGACTGGCATCTGCTGTAGAGCTTCATCTGTTCCAGAAGCATCAGCTGTGTGGGAGTTGCCAGGGACTGAAGTCACCCACTCATGGAGTGTACGTGAGCCTGCAGAGTTCCTCCTAGTGTCTGCTGAGAAATGACTGACTGGAGACCTGGATCTGATCTTTGGAAAAATCCTGCTGTTCAACTGTACAAAAGATGGAAAAATGGGTTAAATTGCCTCACAACTTCAAGCACAAAGTGGCAGTGTTATTAAGCAGTAACTGTGGTGTTAAAGTACGCAAGAATTGAGAAAGTGCTGTGCAGCTCTTCACACAAGGACAGCAATAAATGCCTACCTCTCAACTCCTCTGAGCTGCTTCTGTGCATGCTTTGTTCAGAAAAAACACTTGCCCAAACAGTGACTTCCTTGTCCAGCTGTGCTCTTCAGGATCCCAAAAGAAACAGGAATGGCAGGAGCCCAGTGTGTACCCAGGTTAAGATGAAGCCTTGTCTCAGGACAGTCACTGGCACCCTTGGAGAGCCCTGTTCCTCCTTCAGATAGGAACGTGCAAACCTGCCTGTGTTCTTCAGGTCGAACTGAGGCTCTTGCAGTCTGTGGCTGTTCAAAAGGGGGAGGGAGGAATATTCTCTTACAGGCCAGACAGATGTACATCTTTGTTACCTGGACCTAATGTCTAGCTCTTGATTCCAAGGTTGTTTCTCAAGACTGCTTGCAGAGGTCTGTACCCTGCTAGCTACTATGCTGAGGGCTAAAAGCAGTTTGCCAAAAGACCCTGGGGATACAGAGGATGGCAATGTGCAGAATTTCATAGCTTGTATAGCTGGTGCTGTCCACTCACTTGAAGCCTGGCAGAGGGGTAGCATTTGCAATGCTACTTTCCAGTATTAAAAGCTATTTCCTAGGTGACAGTAACCTTTTAGTTCTAATGGAGGGTTATGTGCTGCACCAAACTGCTGCAGAGGAACAGTGCTAGTAGGTCATCATTGCTGCTAGCAGTTGTGCAAGCTGCAGAAGAGGGCTTAATGTGCACATGCAGTGCCTGCACAAGAAGCAAGGGGTTTACCTTTGTCACCATTTCTGCTGATGCTGTCCTGTTGCAGCTAGACCAAACAGTGCTGCAGTTCAGCTGTGCCCTGAGGAAGATGAATTGCATGAGAAGTCACTCTGAATCACCCTCAGCTGCTCACCCTGTGTTGAATAAGCATTGCAGAACCAAGGTGATGGGAACAGAAGTTATACTGGTCTCCAGCTGCAGTGGGCATGTCTTTCTGCTGAGGGGTGTGGTTAGTTTTTTGTTTTCCTTGCTTGGGCAGTTAGGTGTGCAGGACCTGGTTGTATTGGGTACCCCACAAGCTGTTGGTTGCTCTAGTTTCCAAGGCTGGAAATGTAGCTGTAGCGTGTGCAAGTTGATTGTGACAGCAGACCCTGATGACACGTGCTGAAGAGTGCTTCAGGGGATCTGTCCTTGCTGAAATAGCTTTGTGGCAGCGTGCCTGGGTCTGCCATTCCATGAGAGGTTAGGGAATAAACTCTGGCTTGAGTTCTGTTAGTAAAGATACTGCAGTCTACCTACCTTGACTCTTACATTGAAGTGATGGTGAGAATTCCACTGCAGCAAATAACACTCAGAATAACCTAATAGCTCTGACTCAAGGTTGGTTAAGACTCGCTTCTCCTGAGGGGTCTGCATGAAGGTGCTGCTGTTGCAGCTGGAAGAATGCAACAAGGATGGTGAGGAAGAGCCTTTCCTGGCAAGGTATGTGGCCCTCAACAGCCTGATACCTGCTGCAGCCAGAAGATACTCCTGTTACTCTGTTGCCAGCCAGTTGCAATGCCAATGTTCTGCACTTGCAGCTAACATTAGTGCCACTAGGGACTCTGAAATTGTATTATTGAGCCTGAACCCAGTTCCTATGTATCCTAAGATATGTTCCTCAGTAATACTGGCTCTGGCTCTGCTAAAGTCTTCCCTAAGTTTCTGTCTTTAGTTAAAGAGCTAGCATAGTAGGAGGAAAAAGGTAACAAATGACTATCTGATGTCCCAGTTGACATGGAAGAACATAAAGCTACCCACTTTGTAAACAGTAACTTTGAATTGTGAGGTAAGGCTGACAGAAGCCCCTGACTAGTGTTGTCGGTTTGGAAGTGCCTGCTGCGTCTGTTCTGGTGTCAGCTGCAGTCCTCATGCACTGCTTTGCTCTTGTGGTTTGGAAAACACCAGGAGGAGCAGAAGCTTAAAATAAAGATCTTGCCCTTGTGTGGTTTTTTAGTCTTTAGTAAATCTAGATATACCAGCTTCTTATGCATGGCAGGCAACAGCTCTTGTTTTCATCAGCTCAATGGACAACAAATTCCCATGTGGCCAACCCTTCTGAACAGACCAGTGTTACAAACAGGCTTACAGTAATGCGTTAGCATTGCAATTCACTTTGCTGTTAGCTTACCAATCCTAGAACTGTTAGTATGCAAGAAAGAGGTTTGTAAATTAAATTTTTAATCTCTGACTCAAATGTACTGCTCATGTGGGATTCCTTTAGGAAGACAGAAGGTAGCTGAATTGCTACTTTGTCATGGATTTGAGAGCTCACCCATAATCTAGGGCTTGTATAAAATAGTTGTATGTAGCTCTGTACTAAATGGTGTAACTTCTGTACAGTCCGTTATGTGTCTGTCTTGTTTCATCTTCTGTCTTCCAGTAAAAATTGTTCCCTCTTAGCAGGCTGACCGTGTACTATCTTGACAAGCATGTCAAGAGCTGAAGTAAGTTTAGCTTTCCTTTGCTGCAGTTTGATGTAGAAAGCAGCATCTTCAAAGGCAGTTTGAAGAACTAGCTTAAAACGTGTAAGAAGTGTAGGAGTGTGAGAAGCTCAAAGCACTGAATGCGGGAGGGTCATGTGGCATTGTGAAGGATAGCAACCATGAATAGAATGTTGTTGAAGATGGTAAAACTGCACAACTTCATGAAGTGTCTGTTTTTCCCCAGTGTAGGAGTTTGAAGATGCAGCAAGCCTGATAGTGAGGACAGAAGCAGCTCCTTCAAGAAGTCAGACAATCTGGAACACTGACAATGTCTATTATGGATCACAGCCCCACCACTGGAGTGGTGACTGTTATTGTTATTTTGATTGCTATTGCAGCTCTGGGTGCCTTGATACTGGGCTGCTGGTGTTACCTGCGTCTGCAGAGGATCAGCCAGTCTGAAGATGAGGAAAGCATTGTGGGTGAAGGAGAAACCAAAGAGCCCTTCCTTCTGGTGCAGTACTCTGCTAAAGGACCTTGTGTAGAGAGGAAAGCTAAGCTAACTCCAAATGGCACAGAAGTACATAGCTAACTCAGAGCAGCACATGGACATGGACTATGCTTACCATGTGGAACCAGCAGAAGAATCCCTATACTGTGAAGAACGTGGTCACATGCACACTACTCATCAGGAAGCACTCTGATGAGGATTAAATAAGCTTTGTTGGCAACTGCATGCACTGAAAAGCTGTATTTTGCATCAACTGTGTATCCTAATTCCTCTATGGCAGGAGCTGACTCACCTGGCATAATGTCCATTGCTGGCAGTGGACACAGGGATATATTGGTGTGAAGAGACTACTTAGTGGTTTTTGTTACTTGAATGTTTAGTTGAGCCTATTTTGATGGAGCTACTACTGTAATGTGAACTACTTTACAACTGTGAACTGTAAATAGGCTGCCAGAAGCATTTTGTTTTGTGTTCCACAGCATATGGGAATAATATGATGCAACACACAAGGGGACTCCAGAACCACAACTGCAGATGGAATTCCAGACCTTCAAAACCAAATCTGTAGCTAAAGCTTCTGCTACTAAAGTGTACAGGCATGAAGTCAGAACTTCTACTTTGGACTGATGCAGAATACTTTCTTTGAAAAGAAGGCATAAGCCTTCAGTAACATGCTGAGGGAGGAAACACAGGAGCTACAAGAAGGGATTTCCTTTTGTTGCAGCGAAGAAGATCAAGGTTGTGGCTGCTAGAGCAGAGTTCTCTGTGTGTGTGGAAATTGCCCTGTTGATGGATTTACACCTGGGAACCAGTGATGGATACTGAACCCTTGGGGATGGTCCAGAAGGTTTCCACAAGTTTGAACTGGCAGTAGAGTGGGCTTTTCTCTTCTGTAGGTCTGCATGCTGAAACTGCAGAAGCAGTGCATTACTAAAACTGGTGTAAGTGCAGCTAATGAGAAACCACTGTTTGTGTACTTAGCAGGTAGGGTAAATGTTAACAGCCTGTTGTAAAAAGGCATTTTAGTCTACAGCTGAACAGTCAACTATAGAATTCAGTTGATTTATCTTGTAGATAACCCTCTTGATTTAACTGTACTACAAGATAAGTTTCATTTATTTTTCTGTAAAAACCAATAGTGATTACCATTGTTAGCTGAAGACTTCTACAGCAGAGTCCTTTCAAATAAGGACATCCCTTCCAGTTCCTGCTCTGTGCTACAGTTCAGCAATGGGAACTGGAAAAACATGTGTTAAAGGGGCAGTTCTGGACCTCAGAGGTTTGGGGGGAGGAGAGGAGGAAGGAAGGGGAAGAGGAGGAACAACACTGAGCCACCAGTGGCAGCTTATATGTGCAGGCACACGTGCTGGGAGCTTGCGGACCAGTTTTCTAGGACTTTCCACATAGCTTCCTTCCTGAAATTTGTCAACATTTAATTTCCTAGGTGAAAAAAAAGTTACTGTAAATCTGCTCCCTCAGCTAAAGTTACCAGTAATGATGTCAAAGTTCTTCAGCTCTATAGGAAGCATTAGACTTGCTTCTGGTAGCTGTGCACATGGAGTAACCACGTAACATAGGCCTAGCAAGCTTGCCTGGGAATTGTAATTACGTGCAAGACAACAGTGGCCTAGACAGTCTTGTCCCTTTCTTCTACAGTAAGATGTTGACTTGACTTGCATTTTTAGTGCTACCTTTGCTGCTTTTTTTAAATTTAAGGCTATAAATTTGAAGCAAAATTAATGTCCGTAGCAAACAAGCTCCTGCTTTTGTGTCTGGAGTACAACATGGGGTACAGCTGATTATGATAGAGGGCTGTTCCTACCCTGGCACATGCTTTTAAGATTAGTATTAGTCTCATGAGACTTGCATGTATAGCCAGACCCGTACACTTAAACCTGCTGTATTCTAGACCTCTTACAAATCAAGGAGAAAAGGATCAATTCAGTAAGACTTCCTTTAGTTTTCAGTAGAGAACAGTTCATACATGGCTCTTGCAGGTTTCAAGACAGATGACTGGTATATAAAAGTGATACAAAGTGCTGAAGTTCTAGAACAGAACAGTTGTAGCAAGATGACTTTGTTCAAGTTTACTGATCACACAGATGATGTATCTCTATTTTAATTCAGCAGAGTACAATGTGAAGGGCAATCTTCAGGAATTATGGAAAAGTATAAATCAAAGATCTGATTTCTCTTCTAGCAGTTGTAAGAGAAAGCCTGTGAAAAAACCTGGTCCTTAGTCAGAGGTGCTTCAAACTGCTCCCCCTAAAAAATCAGCATCTTCAATTTAAATGGATAGGTGTTTGCAAGTTAGTGCAATAGTAAAGTGCAGAAAGTGTTTTCCATTCTCCTCTTCTCTTTAAATGGGGGTATCTAAAGCTGTTCAAGTATACAAAAATATTCCATTTGATTTTTCTTTTTCTAGATCATGTGGGGGAAGGAGTCTTTTATTTACAACGAATTTCAATAAAATTTGCATAAATACCTACCATCATTGACTTAGTGTAAGCAGTCATTCTGTCCTGTTTCCACTACTATGCTCTGTCTCTAGGGTATCAATATTGTCAATCCTTTGTTCCTCTAATGTGGCAGTGGCTGTTGAAACTGATACATCATTATTTTCAGAAACTGTGTGCTCTGACTGAAGGGATTCCTTAATTTCCTCTTTGCTCTGTAGCTTTCTTTCCTTTGATGCTACCAGGATTCTCAGTAGAGTGTTCTCTTTAAGGAGGTTTTCTGATGCATCAGCTAATTCTTGAAGCTTTTCAGCCATTTCTAATAATTCCTGATTCTTCTGGTCATAGGTGGCCTGTAACTGCTCACTGTGGAGCTGCAGAGTCTTGTGCTGCTTTTCCAGTGTGTGTTTTTGCTGCTGTAGTCTCTGTTCCTCTCTCCTAGCTTCAGAAAGCTGTGCTTCAAGCTGGTCATGGGCCTGATGAAGGGCACTGATTTCTGATCTTAACTTCTGAATCTCTCTCTCCAAGTGGGAGATGTGTCCTTGCTGTAGAACTGTGTCTCTATGGAGGCATTCTTTGGTACAGGGCTCCGATGAAGAAAGACTTGAGTGATGTAAAATAAATTTAAGGAGATTAGGAAGGTTAACTGAAACATCTTCAGGGAACTTCACACTTTGTTCCTTCCTAGAAAGATAGAGCAAATTAATATTAAAGATTCAGAGAGGTAAACAAAGATTTTTATCTAAGCATCTGCTGTTCAACTTTCTTTTTCAATCAAGGATGGTTAATAGTGCAGCTAAGAGAAACCTGAACTCATGTAATAAAGGTAGAGCATACAAGTTTGGTTTTTGGTTGTTGGTTTGGTTTTTTGGTAACATATGAACCCTTTTACCTGTATTCCAGTTTAGGTGCTGTAAGAATCTCTGCACTGGATTGGTATGTGTGCAAGAAGGAAATATTCTGTCAAATTTCAGGAAACAAAAGTTTGCTCTTAAACACCCAAGTACTGGTTGTGAGCTTGAAATATATGTAGTAGCATCACTGCTGGGCAGGTGTGATTGGAGTGTATTTGTTAACAAATTTAAGTGTTCCTAACTCCATATGCTGTTAGACATTCAGTCCAGGTGGATAAAGCTGTCTGATGGGAAATGACTGCGTTGAGCCTCTATCTGTTATCCTGGAAGAAGTAGATTAATGTGTTCCAACATCACAAGGATACTGTAAGGAGCAGAAAAGTACACTTTGCTTTTTAACAGTAAGCAGTCACTTTAGTCAGAAGCGAAGTCCTTTTGCTGTCAAAAATATTTTTTTTAACCTGTTCCTCTTACTACTTAGTCTTTACTAACAAGTACCAAATTTCTTCCTCAAGACTACTAACCACCAAAAGATACCCACAACCTCCATTTGTGTCATCGTGGCCTTTTTTGGACCATGTGCATACTTTATCATAAAACACAGAAGGCTAAACTGTCCTCTGAGGACTAGACTAGCTTATCTTTCTGAACCACTTATGTTTGCAACACTTTACTCACTGTTCCAGTATAACATGAGTTTGCTGCCTCATTACTCACAGTAGTGCTACTTACAGTTCAGTATGTGTAACTGGGATGCTAGCTGTTTATCACTGTGGACTGCCTTTAGCCTCTGCCAGTCAAAAGCATATTCTGTCATTAGGGAGGCATCAAAACAAAGAAGAAAAGCTTAGTTTACTTCTTTTTGCTTGCCAATTCATAACCAGATTCATGGTATGTAGTATACATTCAGGCTTGGTTTAATTACACAAGTCAGAAAAAGGACATAAGATAAACCCCTAAAAAATGATTCCATAGCAAGCAAGCCAGATTGAAGTGTAATGCCTCATGCCTTAACGTTCACCATAGCTACTCCTGGGTGACACACACCAACAACAGCTTCTGTATCCTCACACATGACACATTGCTCAATTGCTTACACGCTGCCTTGGGAACAGGGGAGTTAGGTGCCAATTGCTGTTGCCTCAGAAATGGTTTTTGTGAAAGCCAACTCATTAGCATATGGGATATAAACATACACTGATTGTATTTAGTGTATTTCAGAAGACAGATACCATATTTTATCAGTAATTCAAGAACTTCAGGCAGGTGAGGCTCCTATCCACCAAGAGTAAGCTATTTCTGGAAGCATAAGGGACACTGGAAGTTCGCAACCAAGTTACTCTTGTAATTGCCATCAGCAGTTTCTCAGCTGACAGTTGGCTCACATCCAACTTTAATGACACATGACACAATTTCAGCAAAAAATAGCCTGCACCAAGACAAAGCTGACTCATTACACAGTGCTAATGTTTTACTATGTCGTCATCATTCTTACTGATCAGAGTGGGTGTCAGAAAACTAAAAGGCTATTCAAAAAGCAAACCAAAATACTAACAGGCTGTGGTGGAAAGAAATGGAGAACAGAGTTAATTTGCAAAAATTGTCTCAAGGCAAATGAATAAAGAGCTGCACAGAAAGCTGAGAGCCACCTTTATATCCACAACTGATACAGGACTACTCCAGTAGTGCTAATGATATGCTATCAAAACCTAATTTTCTTGATTACCTAGATGAAGCAAAATATAAAACACTGGAGAGGAAGATCTGGAGGGGAAGATCAGGAGAGAAACAAATGACTAGAGCTATGGTACCTTTAGGAAACCAGTTGGAACAGTACAAAACCAGTATTACTAAAACAATATATTAAGTCCATCACTCTAGAGCCAGTCTAGAGCTGCTTTAGAAAACAGACCAATGCAAAATGAGTATCTATGAAAAGAAATTGGGAACACCAGACTTTGTAGTAACACAGGGAAGATCAAAACTTCATGTACCATAAATGGTTTTACTGGTGTAAAACTTGCTTGAGCTATGCTTTAAAATAATTCAAGAAAACCTTTTCATCATGTTATTGATGACACTCTGTCTCCTAGAAGGCATGGTTCTGCAAACTAGATCCTTGTCAAAGGGGGAGGGAAAGTCACTTGACTTACTTCCAAATAGTACACTGAGGCTCATTAACTATAACAGTGGCCTTAAAACTGTAGCCACAATACTATTTGGAAATCAGTTTCTAACTTTTTCCAGCCCTAAAATAAGTCACGTGAGTATTCCAGTGGTTCTTCATAGGGTCAGGTCTAGCAGATCTTCAGTACATGCTACTTGACATAGCAGAGTAGAAGACAGCACTATACCACTACGACTTGTCTCAGCTGTCAGCAGCACCTCATGGAACACATGTGGCTCATCTCAACTAAACCTGAGACTACTCCTCTTTAAACCAGCAGTTCCTTGTAGCCACTCAAGCCAGCCTGAACTGATGGACTGTGCAAAGGCAAGAGAAAGAATGTGAATGCTAGAAAATGTGCAAAATGGAGAGTCTGCAGAACTTGAGAGGTGACTGGCCTGGGTATCCACACCGAAGGTGGCAGCTTCTGCTAAGCAGCAGCTGTAGGTAACGCTGCGTTCATGGAGACAGGCACACGCCTTGGAACGACTGCAAGCTGAGGTCCTGCTCAGCTAGCCTAGGGAACACAGGAGGACTGGAACCCAGCTGCAGGACTGTGCTAGAGGGACCCTAATCTGGGGCAGATTTGCAAGACACTGTACCAAGTAGGGGAGACAATGAGTTGGAAGTTTGGGTGACTCAGAGCTGACGTAAATGAAACTATTTCTGTACTGAAGTAAAACATGAAATTAGAATTGCAAAATTTAAGGCACAGGTTTAAAGATTTTGTGGTGGGTATCACTGCACAGTACCAACAGTCTGAACTGCCGTTGGCTGATGATAGAGTTCTTGAGAGAGAAGGGTGGAAATCACCGTTTCTATTTTACATTGCAAAGAGGCACGTATTTATTACAGTACTTGTTTTCGTTTCCTTACTATAACATCTGTAGTTGGGTAAGATTGAGTAAAAAGAAACAGTTTTCTTTTAAAAAAAAAGAAATTACCCAAGGTCAATCAAGTCTCTAGCACAGGGCATACATGTAGAACCCAAACCATATCTGAAACAATAAACTGAACACTTTTGAAAGCTCGTGGCTCTCTTGCATCTAGTATTTCTTTCTTGTTCCTCAGCCTAGGAGAAGCTGGAGGCATCTGCACCGTGGGAACAAACCAAAAATGCCCCAGGTTTCCAGAATTTCTCCCTGCTGCAGAGGAACAGTCAGGATCAGGATACTTGTATGCCATTCCAGATCCCAGCCCAATCCTAAACGTATTCTCCTGCTCTTTTACACCCCTAACTTTAGAGCTGCTTTTTTTCCTGACCTACACTCTGTGCCTTTCTCTACCTCACCCTCCTTTGTCTTCCTTTTTTTTTTGTTCATCCATTCATGAATCAATTCCCTTCTTCCATCTTGGCTTTCTTTCACCAGCACAGAAGTTATCCTCAATCTTAGTTGTCTTCTTGAAACCACCCTTCCTTGGCCTACACTCTCATTTCTTGGCTCTTCGTCTAAGGTCTTGCTTGCTGTATACAGCTTCACTTCAGCAGCATGTACACCTGGTTTTACTGCTAATCTTTGGATATTTTCCTTTGGAGGTGTTAAACTGCTACTGAAGCTTCATTTGTTTTCTGTTGTCAAGAAACAACACAAGGCTTCTAGAATGCCAACGAATCTGTTGCTACTTTTTCTCCTGTCCATCACTTGTTACCGAGTCAGAATGAAAACAAAACCATTTTGACTACACAAATTCCCACAATGTAATTCTGTACAGTCTGTAAAAGCAAGGCTGTGTAATTTTATATTTTTTTGATTACTGCTAAAACAATTTAGTCAATAGCACTAAAAACACTATAGACAAAGTATCTGTGCAATTTAAACCATTTTTTTTTTTAGAACTTTTTATGCCCAAGTGAAATAGTAAAGTAGTGTTATTTTAAGAAAAAATATCATGCTATTTCAGTAACCCCTGTGTGAGGTTACACAGGAAGTTTTTACATGAAATAACTTTACTTTTGAGCATGGCTTTCACTTGAAGACTGTTACCATCCCCCCCAAAGCCAAACAGCAGAACAATAAGAGAAATGCAACTTGAAAGAACCTGAGTTTGAGCAAGAACACTCCCAAGTCCCTCTGCTGATATTACATGCATTCTACCACAGAGGAGTGAGGGAAAAATAAAAATCCACAGATTAGGACCATTGCAATATTTCCAAAGGATGCATAAACAAACACTCCTTTACTACTCAGATTCTCTGTTTTTCTTTCTAAAGACAATTTTGGTTTTTTACTTTAAAAAGAGATAACACCTATCTCCTCTCCCTCTATAACATCAGGATTGTTAATTTTTGTCCTTTTTAATGAGACTAAGCTTGGGCTTGATTACTTACTCTCTAGCTGTGCTTATTTTTTATTTTTCTTCATTAAAAACATAGCAAGCAAATCCCTGCATTTTACTTCAAGAATTCATTATAAGGTAAGGGAGATCTCAAAGAATGTTATCTGATTAGATGCAATTAGAGACAAGTATCACTAGATCTATGTTGCACCACTGTCTAGATGATTCCCCCCCCTTTTCCCCCTCCTGTAGTCACTCATTAATTTATTTGGACAATGCCAAAGTAATAATTTTAAATACAACAAAATAATAAGGAGAATTAACTGAAGAATAAGGTTAGTAATGCTGGTGTTCATAAAGACAGACAGACTTACAAACAATTAAAGAATGACCTTTGGAGAGAACATTAACTCTCTGCACACAGCCAGCTATCCATGTCTGTTGAGGTATTTGTTGTTGGGTTTTTAATTAGAATATGCATAAAGTAAGAATGCATATATGGAAACGAAGTGGCTTTTTTCTCTACTAACACATGTAACCAGGTAATTATTATAACCTTGTAAAATGAAAGTTAAAAACCCACAGGAAAAAGAATTGCATTACCTCTGATTAGGAAAAAATAAAATGGTTGGGAGACGGTCTGTCATAAATTCCCACGGCAGGTCGTTTCGAGTGATATCAATTCTGTTAAGAAAGGACAGACTGATGAAGAGATGAACATCTGTATTTTCTCCTAAAACACCATTCTAGTGATTGGAAAGAAGGAAATGCAAGTATCCTGAAAGTAAGTCTAAATGTGTTAAGTCAGAAATACATTGTGCGGATGAGTCAGCAGAATTACCAATAGTCAAGGTGATGAATCTCAGTTCCAGAAATAATCTGTTTGGGGCTTTTTTCTAGACAAATACAGTGTTCTAACTGCTCTCACTCACCAGTTAAACTGCGCAGTCAGTCATTATTTACACACCTTTCTTCTCTGAAACAAAACACACTTGCTTTACAGTTTCAATGCAAGACTGAAGGTTTTTCTATTAATTAATTTGTTCCCCAAGTACAGCTCTATGAATATTTTCCCTTCAAACAGTTTTGGGAGTAAACTACTTTGTTTCTTCCAAAGACAAGCATATGCTTAAAGGCACTATTTTTTCAAAACAAGGAACACAAGATTTTGTGAATGAAAGACTTGTTCAATGACTTGTTATGTATTTCTCTACATTTTTATGTTTTCTTCAATTACAAATACTAATTACAACAACGTTGTTATAAAAAGAAACCTGGATGATCACAACAGCAATACTGCAATAAAAATAACACAGCAAATGAGAGAACTTCAGAGTCAGAAAAGAGAATGGCTGCAATTTAAGAGTAGCATTACATCTGTGGGAACAAAGCTGCAAATGCAAACATGTGATAACTCCAGATTTTAACGGAATTCTTTTCCTCTACATCTCATGCTGCCCCCTGGAGTAAATTCAGTCAGAATGAAACAAGAACGTGATGAGAGCAGATCTTGTAAGTACTGATACATTATAAAATACATGAACAGGAATGTTTGGATTGTGCTGAAACATTAGGAACTCTGGAAACACTATACAAAAACATTGAGAGATATATATATGTATTCTGATATTTAAAAAATATGCATATAAATAAATATGTCTAGAAATTGATTTTGGCTGTAATAGAGTTGATTTTCTTCACAGTACCTTGTATATACTGCCACACAGCCCTTCCACAGCAGTAAGGCCTCCTCTGTTTCTCACTCTACCCCCACAGTGGGTACACTGGTGGGCAGGGACAAAACCAGGCAGATGATCTGAACTAATCACAGAGCTCTATTCTGCCTTTATAACATCACCTTGAGCAATCAAAGGGGCAAGCAGGAGTTTTAGGGAGGTTGTCCATCTCTGACTTGGGAACCATCTGGTCAGTGGCTGCCTGTGCATCACTTGTTTTGCTTTCTTCTCCTTCCACTTACACTTCCATTATTAAACACTTTTGGTTTGTTTTGACTTCCAAATTGTCTTGGTTTTATTCTTCCTTCCTCTGTCCCCGTCCAACTGGAGATGGTGGGGGAACATGAGTGAGGGGCTGCATGGTGCTTAGCTGCCCACAACAAGACACATTTTGCTGATCTCAAACAACTTCTCAAATACAGTATACCCCAGGATATAATTATTTTGCTACAAATTATCAGAGAGATGGGTAAAAATTATTTTCTGCTACTGTTTTATTGATTCACTTCCTGAAATTAGGAAGCTTCAAGGTTAACTGCACTGTTTAAAAATTCATTTTAATTAAACTGCATAACTACTGCAGTGAGATTGAAAACCACCAGTTTTAAAGAGAGGAAGACAAAAGAAGGCATTCAAAGAGGAATGAAGCAGATGTCATTCACATCCACTATAGCAAGACTGTAGAGAGCAAAAGAAGTACTTTTCTAGGCTGATGACCTCAGTGAACTTACATTATTCTAGAGAGATGAAATTAGAATCTTTTTTACCTTGCCACAGTGAAATTGTCTGGAGGCAAAAGCCGAGCAAGTTGAATAAAGATGTGATTAAGAGAAGCACAGAATCCACACCACTGTGCATAATAGAGCAGCAAGATATTCTGGAAAATGAAATGGAGAAGAGTTTGATTATCTTTTGTAGTTCATCTGCAGTAAAGGAGCACTAGTCTTCACAGCATCTAAGACTTGGATCCCTTAAAATGTGAAAGGAAACAACATCCTAATGTTAATAAACTTCATTATCATGTATTTACTGACTCCCTCTGTCTATGGAGTTTTATGTTACAAACAAGCAAAGCACTTCAGTATAAGAAAAAGAACGAGACTCTTTCCTCAAAAGTCTGAGTGATGATTTGCAAGGAGCTTTTCCAGTAATAAGGTGTACCTTTTCACTCAAAACCACGGCATCCTGAAAGGTGCTGGTAGTCACTTCAGTGATTACACGGTGTTTATGAAAATGAACGGAAGGGTCGTCAACAAGATGCCTCTTCAAGGGACTGTAGAGAATACTGAAATTTTTTATGAAGTTCTCTGAAACGAAATTGATATATAAAGTTACTTCTATTTCACAAGTCTGGGATTTTGGCAGTTTGGAATTCAGAAGAGTCATTAATCGAACGTCATTCATTTTTGACACCTTGGTATCAACTCTTACCATAAATCACCACTGATGTCAAAACAAGGTAATATTTCACTGATTTTTTGTTTTACTCACTATAGTCTTCTTCACTTGCCCTCATCTTGCTCCTACTCCCATTCAATGTACTATAATAATAGTTTTCTACCCTCCTAATCTAACCACACACCTGGTAAACCATAAATAACATCTCAATATTTTTCAGTTTCTTCATAGCATTGAAGTATTTGCCCCTTGTCTTGAAGGCTGCACTTAATTTCACATTTATTTGCATTTCTTCAATTTTTTATTTACTTTCCTTGTAATTCTCCTTTTGCTTTAGGCCTTTAAAGACTGGGCTATTCCCATGCCAGTATGACCTGCCACCTTTTGTTCACCCATGACCACCTTTCTCTTCATTCAACTTTCTGTTTAGTTTTAATAGATTTAACAAGGAGCTTTAAAACAAACTCCAAAGCTCTCAACTACTTTCAGCTACACTACTCTGAGCTTGGACAATATTCTCTAAATTGCTTCAAGGTATCAAATGTATCCTCCTTTTCAGTTTAGATAGAGACATTATTCTATGCATTAGAAAATAAGAGTATTCAGTAATCAAAAGATATCATATCAAACACACTAAAAATAATTATTTGATCAAATAGAAACTTCTTGTGCTGGTATTTCCAGACCAAAAGCTAGGCCCAAATAAAACTGGCACTTCAGTACACACATAAAGAATAACCACATCATCAAGTTTATCTCTGAAATGCCAACAGTACATTTAATTTTAAATTTACTACTCAGCATTTCATCAAATTCTCACACCAGACCAAACCAGAGGTTTTTTCCTAGATCTCCAGTTTTGGAATACCCATGCATGATTAAGTAATAACTGAAAGGAGGGGGCTAATTGAAAGACATGCTCCTGAATTTTAAGAAACCATCTGTAAAAACTAAACTCTGTTAAAGGTATTAAACACCAATATATTTTGTTAATTTGAAAAAAATAAATAAATATCAGTGGTTAAGAGGCACAGGGAAGTAAAATAATTTCTGTAAAGAAAATCAAAACAAACACAAACCCCAAACAAAAATCACAGTGACTCCTTGACAAAATACACAGAAGCCAAATTTTCAGGAAGTTCAAATAACTTGGAATAGAAATATACTGAGTGTTACTCAGCAGAGAAATTGTTGTCATGCTCAGGAAATCCTGTGACCTGAAAAACATTTGAGACAGAAAGTACTGGGAACAGAAAGGGGAAGGAAATGTGTATCTCCTCATTCTGGTCTTAATTTTTTCTAAGCATCCTTATATGGTCGGTGTGGTTTTTGTTTGCTTTGCCAAAGAGCTTTTCTGAGGGGCTGGGATGGAGACAGGATACAGGGTTGGATGGGATCCTTAACAGGACCATAGCTATTTGTTTGAAGTTGGGCATACTTTTGTACTTACAAAAATGGAAGCATAATTAAGGCTATAAGAATTATGTTGATATACCTTCTTAACAATTTATTTTAATGCTATATTCACCAGAACTTACCTCCACTTTTACTTACACTACTAACAGTAAAAAGCCTCTGCATTTTCTGAAGGTGGACTCGGTTTTGCACATCATCACGACAGATAAATGCATGTGGACAGGAATGTTGTGTCTTATGCAATAACTTGCAAATAAATCAGAAATGTGATTGGTTGGTTGGTTTTTTGTTTGGTTGGTTGGTTGTTGGCTTTTTGTTTGTTTGTGTGTGTGGTGGTGTTTGTTTGTTTGGGTTTAGTTGGTTGGTTGGTTTTTTCTCCTCCAATTCAGGCAGGAAATAGTAGTGACAGATTTGGCCAAAACCACTTCAGAGCTCTATCTTGTAAACAAACATGCTTTTCAAAATAAATGTAAAAACAATTTATAAGTTGGTTTCAGAGAGGAGGAAGGGTTAGTCTCTGATGACACGTGGGCAGTATCTTACAAAATTCTGGGGTATTTTAGTACCTGTAACAGCTGAACAAACACCAACAGAACCATTTATATACACAAAGGTCTTCTGTGTTATCAAATATGTTAGATGCATAGTAATTGTATTTTTTTCCACAAGCAAATTAGTTCAGATTTTACCAATTCTTTTAATGAATCAGGCAGTCGAGAATCACACATTTTGAGGTTCACTTCTTCTAAAGTAAATTACTTTTGCTGTAAGAAACTTGGTTCTTGCTTCATCTAGAACACGAATCTACTGCTTGGGCTAACTACTAAATAAATTGGAATAAAATAAATTACAAATCACCATGTTGCCTGTAGTCTCACTTTTCAAAATGGCATTAAGTTTTTCATTCACAAGCTTACTTGCAAACTCAATTTTCCTATTTCAGGCATTTGTGTAGTAGATACCATACCCAGGGTAGATCCAGTGAGTGACTCATTTTGATCCAAGACATAGTGCACTTCTTCTTTCAGATCAACAATGGCAGCAAATTCCTTCAGAGGAGTAGATCTCGATGCTCCTAGTCTCTCTGCATATATCCAGAACAGATTTGAATCCAGTAGATAGAGATTTAAGGTTTTGTTGGTCCTGCAGCTCAGACCAGTAATGTTAGTGCCGCTAAGATGAAGGTGAGGAATAAAACAATTCCTGTCCTCAATGTGAGGAATAGAATGTTGGGCATTATCTTTCTTCCCATGGGAAGAAAACACTACTTTGGGGGTCTGAAAGATGGTCTTCTCAGAACTAATGAAACTTAAAAAATGCCTGTTCACTGTCCTGCAACATGCAGTGTAATAGCTAAAGGGACTATAGAAACTTAAGAAATTGCTGCATTCTATGGTATTGGATATAACTTGAAAAAAGGTATGTTCCTGGAGGTAGAAAGAGTCCAAAGCTGCTTCTATCTCTAAAAAATTACAGTGTGGCACATGGACTTTATTTGGTTTGACACCAAGTGTCTGGTTAATGCAGAGCTCACAGACATTGTGAGTTCTGGATATTGAATGCCACTGTGGAAGCACCACTGTGTTACAACATGGGTACTTGGCTATTGAAAAGGTTTCGGATAATCTCCTATCTGGTACAGAGGAATCAAAAGCTGGTGAATCAGTGTCTCTTGAGTGGTTAAGATCTGGCTCAGCTGCCTGGCTTTTATTACAGCTGTGGTATTCCAAGGCCACTTTGGTAATCTACAGGGGGAGAAAAATAAACAAACAAGCAAACAAGATTAACTATACATAGCTCACTTAAATATAGTTATCTTTGCAGGTTTAACAACATAGATGTAATTAAAGATGGAATCTCAGAAACATGAAGTTGACTTCTCTTGTCCTTCATTCTCACAAAAAATTATAGCACGCTCTGACTTGATAACAAAGTTAAATTTTCAGATATTTCTGCACATAAGAATTAAATGTATAGAACAACAAAAAGCCACTTTAAAATTTTCTTTTTAGTCCACTACACTGTTCTCAAGGTCCTCTTTGCATCATATTGACAACAGTGCAATAACACTACATTATAAGGTTAAATTCCACTACATGAAGCATTATTCAGTACAGGTTCCTTCTCTTATTTTCCAATACAAGGAGAGAATAAATAAAAGCATTCACATATGAAAAGGGACTAGAGATTTTTTTGTGGTATAGGTGGTACACAGTTTTGTAATCAGTGTTGGAACAATGTAAATAATTCTCTCAGCCACAGGCATAGAGCTGTAATACTGCACATGTACTTCGGATGTAGTAAAGAAGTGGAGAAATTAAAGAGGGAAAACAAAAAAAAAGCTAGGGGGTGAAAGAAAAAAGAAAAAAAAGAGGGGGGGGGGGGGGGGGGGGGGGGGAGGGAAAAAAAAAAAAAAAAAAAGACTGCCTGGGTGGGAAAAAATTCCTGTGGTGAGCCACCATTTTTTTTTAAAAAAAAAAGGAAAAAAAA
>WTSP01023968.1:0-10640 GCA_025331215.1 Actenoides lindsayi
TAGAGGTTTAAAAAATTTTTTTTTTAAAATTGTTTTTAATTTTAATTTTTTTTTTTTGTTTTTTGTTTTGTTTTTTTTTTTTTTTTTTTTTTTTTTTTTTTAAACCCCATTTCTTTCAGATAAAGTGATAGCCAGTTAAGTAATCTTTACTAAGTATATTTTTTATAATATGTTTAGAAGAGTAAACTTTCACATGCCTGTCTGTTTTATTCTAGCATAGACTAAACAGATACCCTTAAAGGATAAGATTAAAGTTAAAATTAAGGAAGTTTGTGTTCTAAAATATTTATCTTCTAAAGGGCTTACAAGAAAAAGATAAACAAATTAGAAAACAGCATGAAGAAAATCTGAAAGCTCAGAAATTTTTTCAAGTACAGTTGGATGAAAAAGCTGCTGAATTTGAAGAGCTAATGAAAAAATTAGAAAGGCAAAATGAAAGAAAGGAGAAATTAAAGCAACTGCTAGAAGAAAAGGAAGTAGAACTTGATGACATCAAGAATGCACACAGGTGATACATACAAGTGGCAATAATTCTTTGGGTTACTAATAGTATGTAACATTGCTCTGAAGTTATTCAGTGTTCAGAGTACTTGCTTGCTAATAATACCCACAGAAGTGTGGAAAAAGGGAAGAATGGAAAGCTTTTTTCTGTCCTCCTATGAGGTGGTATCTACATTCACTGTAAACATGTGCATTTTTATTTTCAGTGCACTGAAGAAGAAGTGGCAAGGTAAAGGAGAGCTATTAAGCCAGCTGGAGGTGCAGGTTAAACAAATGAAGGAGAGCTTTGACATCAGAGAGAAGAAGCTGATTGAAGAGAGAAATAAAAGTCTTCAAACTCAGAGGTGAACACTTTAATAGCTTATTTTGTGACTGCTCAGTATAGATTTGCACTGTTAAAAAGTATACAAAAATGTTTGACTGTATGTGAAAGAATGCGTAATACTTTTTCAAGTACTTGGTGAGCCCAGTTGCTGCAAACTCTATGTGTGTAGAAGTAATTCTTGCTATACAGGTGACTGGCTGTGGAACTAGCATTCACTGACAGCACTCACCCTTGAAACTTCTCAGCTTTGTTCCCATTTTCTTTGAAAATAATTGGAGCCTACATTGGTTACTCCCTAGTATACCCATTCCACCACAATGCTTTTGGTCAGCCTCAGTGAGGAAACTGTCACGCTTAAATGGTAGGGACTCTACAGGCATCATACGTGCTGGCTGGAGTCATGCAGTAAGGATGCTTGTGCACATGAGGTATAGTCTCACAGTCTGTAACAGGGTTTCTCTGCCCTCTGTCAACCTTCTAGCTCATGACCAGGATGCATGGGACAAACTGGTTGCAGATCACAAACCAAGCCAAGCAACATTTGGGCTTAAGATAGAGGCCACAGTACTTAGCTAACATCAGTGCAGGATGATGAAAATACCTTGTGGACTGTGTAGGAAATTGAGGACAGATCCTCAGTACTTATCACAACAATGCTAATAAATACACCAGTCTGTGACAAAGAGACTTCCTGTACAAGTAGCAACAGCTTTTTCATTTCTTTTATTATTCCTCTTGCAGTGTCAATTGAGCAGTTAATAGTAAACATGAGAGGATACAGAAACAAATACTCGTACCCAGAAAACAGTCAGGAAATTAGATGATGCTCCATTATTTCAAATGCTTCTGGCACCATGGAGAAGTATGCTAGATGGCTGCCTATGATGAGCTTAGGTTGCAGAGTGTGATTTTTACTTCATTCTTTGGCTCATTTCTCCTTGTTTTTCTTCCTTCCTCCCAACTATTCTTAAGAGAGTAGATAGTAAGACTGCATATTTATCTAGTAGTGATAACCACGCTATTAGTGAAGGAATTAAGCTAGTATGACTAAGGCTATTTGCTTTACATGTTTAATTTAAACACTTTAGTTATGCTTGCACTATGAAATGAAAATACCTTGATGTTTGAGTTTGATTAGGGAAAAAAAAAACAAAACAAAAAACCCAAAAACCCAACCACCTCAAAAAGTCAATAGTACTAGGTTTTGGAATTGTTGGATGATGAATAGTGAAACAGAAATTTTTGTCCCAAATAACTGTTTCCAAATTTTGGTGTAAATTAATTGTACAGTAGAATAATTTTGCCTTGCTTTCTGTTGATACATATTTTTGAATTATCTCATATAAGCAGAATTGGCTTGAAGTCAATTAAGTGCTTCTGCTAAGAGGAATTCAGAACACAGTGCATAAAATGAACAAGTACTTGACAAAACAGAGTATCTTCTGATGCTAGATGTTGAGATAATTGTCTTCATGTCTATGTAATTAAAACCTTATCAAAGACAGAATTGGGCAAAGCAAAATACTCTAAGCTGTTTGCAGGAGTGTGATTTTTTTTTTTTTTTTTTTTTTTTTTTTTTTTAAGGATTGCTGTGGACAAGCTTCATAAAATGGATGATGCTTTTAGAAAACAATTTGAGTCAATGTTGGCGGCTCATCAGGAAGAACTATTGCAGTTGGCATGTGAGAAGGAAAAACAAATTGAAGCAGCAAATGAAAAAGTAATTTTAATACTCAGTGTATATGTTTACTGCATTTGCATTTTTGTTCTACAGCTGCTACAACAGTGGTGCTTGAAAGTAGTCTGCTTTTATCTATCTGGCTAATCTCCGGATGGAAGCAGCCCAGGTTTGGGACTTACCTTTGCACAGCGAGAAAATCTCTAGAACTTTACCCATGAGGTTCTGTATTTAGGCAAAGTTGCCTGTTACAGGTCGATAGCTAAACATTTCCTTATCTGTTCAGGCAAGAATAGTGATGATTATGCCAGATAACCCATTTAACTTGCCTATGCCAGTTACTATTCCTGTCCTCTACTGCTAGTGTGACAGCTAGTGCTTTTCCTGTGTAGTGGGTATTTTGGTTTTGATACATTATTCACTAAATTAATACTATTTTTTAATTTTAAAGCAAATTTCTGCTACTACATGCACTGTCAAAAGTAGTACATTACTTATTTAAACACAAGCATTAACTACTGCATTGCTTTACTGGTGTTAAAAATTGCCAAGATTATATGGGTTTAGGTATATTAATGAAAAGCAAGAATTCTATTTGATCCTATGTGCTCTTTTAGGTTTATTGTGTTGAAGAAGAAATGCGGCAGCTCCTGCAGGAAACGGCCAACAACAAAAAAGCTATGGAAAATAAAATAAGACGACTTACACATGCACTGAATGATATGCAACACGATCTTTGAAGATTAATACACTAAAATGTGCATATATTAATACACAACCTTAAGCAAATTCATACACTACAATTCACTTTTCCTTATTTTCTGAAGAATAAACTTTTTGTGATTATATTTTGATGGTTCAGGAATCAATAATAAATATTGGCATTATTTTAATAAATAATTAATTCTAACTTTTGATTATTTAACTGTTTTATCAAAGTGGTTCAAAACATATATATGACAAAAAGCAACATGTGAAAAAAACCAGATGAAAAGTATCACATGGAATTAGCATGGTTTAAGTGAGAGAAAAAGAGGTTGAGGCCTTTACTTCTAATATAAGAGCCTCATCCTCTTCCTACTCTGGGATGAAGATTTTTGTCATGTTAGATCAAAGAATTTACCTGAAAATGTTTTAATACTTGAGCCTTTATTTAATTCGCTTGTTCTCAGAAGATCCTAAACCATTATTGTACCACACCAGTTGTACTGCTTGCCAGCAGTAAGTAAAATAGTAAGTAGTAAACCCAGTTATTTGTGGGTACACCAGGGAAGCTATTTCTTCCCACCTTGCACCTCGCAGCAGATAAAGCAGAGTCCTGTTGCTTCAGTCCTGATAAGTCCACTAAGCTAACTTAACCATGAGTGTTCAGAACTCACTGGACTTCTTCTTAACTTGTGGTAACTGTGAAACAGAATTTGATACCAGCTGCCTTTTGTTATGAGGTGCAGCTTAAGTGTGGGATGTAACAAAGGCCTTGAAAATGTGCACAAGCTGAAAGCTGAAGCCACAGCAGCAAAAACAAGTCTCTGAGGGCTAGTGACTGGTCTCTGACAAAGCACAGCCTTGAGAGCTAGGAACAAACTGCTTTTGCTTTAAGAAAGGAAGCAGCAGTGAAGCAAAATATATAAACAGACCGACAACTGAATATGGCACATGCAGCAGCCTGGGAAAACAACACTCCTGTCCTGATTGGCACAGTAATGTTGTACATGGGAATTGTCTGGAGATGGTACAGTCTAAGGTGGGATACAGCTGTAAACGAGGGCCTGCTCTGCAGCCATGCCAACAGTTGAGAAAATGTAAAAATTAATACATAGTGGTAATGGTTGGTATAAGAACTAACTCTTACCACAGCTGGATTGATGAATATCAGTCTGGTCAATTTAGCTGTAAAGTTTAAAATTAGTCTGATTTATTGGTCTACTGGCATCCCAGTGTTGTCTTGATTTCCTGATAAAATATGTAAATGTTACCTAAATGCAGAAGAAAATGAATTTTCATTCTCGCCATGTGCTCTGCACACTCTTGCTTCTTCAGAAACCACATTATGTGTGAAAACACCTGGAAAACTGTTCTGTAGGATTTAAATAGATACCACTGGTGCAGAAAGGTTGCACCATTTCAGAGTGCTTTTCTGTCATGTCCATCGAGCATTTCCTTGAGCACTTCTTTTTTCTTTGCTTATTATTTGACCAAACTATGCTTTGGGTGAAATAATTGAATACCTGTAATGCGCCAGAAAGGTAAAAGGACTTACCCTGATTTGATTTATTAATATTGGCTCAAGACTTTCTCCTCCAAAATTTTCATTCTGAAAAAATTTTCTGATTTCATCATAAGGAGCTGTTACTGGTTTTAACATAAATTCTCTCTATTCCGTGCTCTTAGCTCAGTAATCTCATGCTACAGTACTTGGGAACATGCAGATGTTAGTAGTGTTGTGGTTGTTGTAGTTAATTCTACCTTTGGCATTGTTTCACTCTTTATGCTTGTGTGGCTTCCTTAGAGATTTGTAATAGATATTTAAATGATTTTTACCTTTAAAATTATAAAATAATATAGTGTAGGTCAAAGATATGGCAAATTTACCCATGTACAAAGATAAACTTTAGCCTGACATTACTGAAAGATATAGAATGAATAAATAAAAATATAAATGAACTGTGAACTCCGACCTTGTCAAATACAAGGCATGTACTCTTGCATTAATCATGACAATTTAGAACTGATTCTATTCCATTTTAATTTCCAGATAATATAATGGATATATTTAAATCAATATTGAATGTGTAATCTGTCAGGAAATTCCTGCGCTACCCAATCCCAGGAGGAATGGGATTCAAAGTCCATAGAGAGCGCGTACCTGCTTGCTCCTAAACATATGTATGCTGTATCTGTGAAGGTACAGCTCCTATACGACATGGCACATTCAGTGTAATGTCCCTTCATAATGTGTCCCACCACCTGGTGTGATGGGGTACCTGAGGGTATTTTCCCAACAGTGTTTCTTGAAGCACATCTTCTTAATTCTTAGGACAATGGGAGCTTTAAAGCTTCTCTACTTTTATCAAATGATAACTGAAAGATAGGCATACCTGGGTGAAGGGCAAGGCCAAATGTGTTTGGACAGCAGTGCGCAGGACTAGATAAGCAGCCGAAATTCGGTGCCTCTTGCCAACCAGACCATCAGCATATCCCATGTCTGGACTCAGGAGAGCTAAGAACATACATTATAATCAATCTTAAGTGGGTTTGTACTAAGTGCAAACGGTAAAATGAGCGACCAGGTGCTATCGCGTAGGGTAAAGGCTGACTTGCGGGAGCACATCACGCGCTCAGCTCGGCTGCCGTCCCCCCGGAACCCCCGTCCTGAGGCAGACTCCTGGCCTGCGCCACCGCCCTGGGGCAATGGGCTTTCGCCCAGCGACAGCCTGGCCCGGGCCGCGCCAGCCAAGTGTCATTCCCTTCCCGCATGCTGCGCGGCTGCCGGTCCTGCCCGGGTCGGGGCGGGGGCGAGCTCTGGGCCGGACGCGTCACCCGTTCCCCGCGGGCAGCCCCTCTCCCCCTGCGGCCGAACATGCTGGTGTCCAGGCAACGGCGGCGGTGGCAGCGTCACTTCCTGCGGCACCGCCCCTCCCGCCGCAGCCTTCGGGCCGGGGCTCCGTTCAGGGCTCAGGCCGTTGCAGCGGTCGCGACACGTGGCACGGCGGGGCGGCCCCGCTGGCGGCATGGCCGCGGCGGCCGAGGCGGCGGCGGGGGGCGGCGGCAGCAGCCGCCACGAGAAGAGCCTGGGGCTGCTGACCACCAAGTTCGTGTCGCTGCTTCAAGAGGCCAAGGACGGCGTGCTGGACCTCAAAGCGGTGCGAGGGCGGGGCGGGGCAGCGGCGTCATGGCGGCGGCTTGCCCGCGGCGGGGGTACTGCGTCCATGGCACCGCCGGGCTTCGCCGCCGCGCACGGCGCTGCCGGGAGGGCGGTGCAGCGCAGCTCAGGGGCCGGGCCGGACCGGACCCAACCGCCCGCCCCCTCCCTCTTCGGGCGCCAGGGGTGTCCTGGCAGCCGGCGGTCTGGGGCTTCCCGCTGATGGCTGACAGGCGCCGCGGCCGGCTAAAACTCGCCTTCCGACTATTTTGCAAGAGGTTAAAAAGGTTACAGTGCATAAAATGTAGCTCCCTGGATTACTTTTTTTTCTGTATATTCGTTGCCCTCCTGCTTTGCCCTGTATACTGGACTCCACGTACGAGCCGTTATTTAAATGTGTTTTTCATTCGTCCCGCTCGATGGCCTTTTAGCAAAGGAGAACGATCTTGAAAAACTGACTATCGCTGTCTTAGTTCTTCTTTTATGTATATAAAAGATGGGCAGGGTGGATGGCAAGTCATCACCCACTTCTGCAGCCCGGTCTGCAGCCGTGGGCAGACCTGCCCTGGTGAAGCGCTGGTACGATCACCCCTGCGTCAGCTTCTCATGCTGGGAGGTCACTGTTGCAGAAGGGGACCCTTGGCATGAGGTCTGGCTCCCCGGCTCCCTGGAGGGTGCTGCCACGCTGTCCGAGGGGCTGGGGCTCTGCTCGGGCCCTTTGGGCTCTCAGGGTGTGCGGTGCATCGACGCAAAAGTGTATTTTTGCCTGTTTGTTTAAGGTCTTCAGCAAACTGCTGAGGAGCTGAGCACAGGGCGGTAAAAGGCTTGCTTGTTTAGTTCAAGTCCTTTCTGCAAAACTGACCTTACTTGTTGATTATTCTTAATGTGCTCCAGGAGGTGAATTGCATTCTCAGAGCTTTTTTGTGCACCTCTGTTCAGAGAGAAAGCACTTCAGTGGTGATATTGTGGCTAGTGCAACTTCAGGGGGAACAGGGAAGTCCACTGATGGGTTTTATATACCTCCTTTAGTTATGCTGTGGTCTGGACAAGTTGGTTAACTTAGTATTTAATTGCCTCTTTCTTTAGTAAAACAGAACTAAGCTGCCCGCATCATGGGCATTGTTGTGCAGCTTTTATTGTCTCTCATGTGCTGCAAGGTGTTCCAGATCAGCTTGAGAAGCAAATCATACATCAGGCCGAAAAGCTTAGATTAAAGAACTGAAGAGAATGGATTTGAACAATAAAGGCCAGCTGTGCAGAGAGGGATGGGATGAAGTTTCCCATTTGTTTTTGTGAGGAAGGGAATAAGAAACCAGCAGGAATGCAAGGATTGATAGCCCGAGAAAGGTGAGTGGGCATTGCAACAAATCATAGACGTTTATTTTCAAGGCCTTTATGTGGTACTGTTTTCTGAATTAGAGCATACTGTTTTGTTGGAAGCAAATACTAACTGAAGTGAACAAATCATTGGTAGTTTCATAAACAGTGACTCAGAAGATACATTTCTGTAGCCAGTGTTTCTCATAAATAAGCCACATTTCGAAGGAAAAATGAAAACCAGCATGTGCGTTATGTTGGTCTGCTCAGGGGACCAAACAAGAAGATGGTCTTGAAACAGAACACAAAGAAATAATTCATGAGGTGGACTTCTTCATATGTCTCCCTGCTGTCAAGTATTGATAATCTGATGTGCTGCTGATTAGTATTTCTGTAGCAAAAGCAGCAAGTGCACAATGAAGAAAATACGATTTGGAAACATTAAGTCTAACTTTGAGATTTAGCAATTGAGAGTGAAAAGCTGTTCTATAGGATGTTTCGTGGTGATTTTTTGATACCTCTATAATTACAGTTAAGCTGTCTGTAAGAGGATACTCTGGGATGTGTGTGCTGACCCAGTTATACACTGTCCTATGTGTGAGCAGTGTTCCTTGCTTTAGGAGTAGGGAGCCCTGAAAGTTCTCTCTGCTGAACTGGTTTTGGAAACATTTTCGCACTGGATGCTTTTCTGCTAACATCTGACAACTCATGAGAGTGGGAGGGAGGATTTTATTCACATTTGAATTCTACAGTGCTTACTTTAAAATCAAATGGCTATTCTCCAATAATTGTATAACTGTCCCTGAATAATCCTGTGTAAACAAATCCAGTTATGAAAATAAGCTTAAAACATTAAGGGATGAGATGGAAGGGAAAGAAAACAAAGTTTCTATATGCTGCAACCCATGAATTGTAGGCAAGAGAGAAAAAGAACAAGGTGAGTGAATAAAGGATAAGCCACCTGAAGTGACTTCCAGAACATTGTGTATCCTTTCTCTTCAGCAGCATACAGTTGCTTTTGCCTTGATTTCTTAGCTGGTCTTGGTTTATAGCAGAATGCCATCCCTGCTATACTTAAGTAGTGTTTCTGATCATCAGTGCATAACATCAGCTAATCTACTTGTTTTCTACTACATTTAGAAATGTATTGGTCATGTTTGGAAAATCACGTCACTAGAGGTCCATGTTCAAAAAGGAGACAGAGGAGTCCTGCAAAAAGACTTTATTCGAATAAATGTCCACCAGGCATATCCCTGTGGGGTCTCTCAAATTGCCAAAGGACGTAGCCTCCCTTTTATCCCAGTCTCCCAACTGCATACAACCCTCTTCTTTCCCCATTGGCTAAGGTACTAGGAAGGTACAGACTTTCTGATCTGCCTATTTCATATTCCCCCTTAACATGTACACCCTCCTACATCATGCATCGTGTGTCTCATTAACTCTACTTTATGCCTCCCCTAGGAGGAGAAGTTAATATGTACAAGTCTGTTAAGTCTGCACACTCTTTCTTAAAGTTCAAAAGTTTACAAATCCTTTAAATCCTGGGGTGTCAACTGGTTTCAGCCAACCCTCACTGACATTCCCAGTCCTAATTGATTTTTATTTGATGATATATTGCCACTCTGGCCAGCAAGATTATCTCCTTGTTACATTGTAGCATCTTCATTTGTAAAGACATCCTTCTCTGGATTTGTCAATCCCTCCTCTTCTTATTTTAATAATTGTCTTTACAAACTTTAGCCACGATCAATCTAATCCTCTCTTCTTGACTTATTTTTGGCTTTGGGACTATTTGTAGAGACATTATCCTTGGTCCCATGGTAGCCATTTCTGGATCATTAGGCATGGCCATTACTTTCATTCCCTTGATCACACGTTGGATAAGTAACATAAAACAAGGTATGATACATGTTATAAAGATTTAAGGCTGTCATGGCACAAAGAAAGAAGCATAATATCCATTTGATCCATGACTGAGAGCTGCCTCTGGTTAAAGAAGTATCAGCTGACTGCTTTTGCCTCATTAAATCATCATATACTTTGACCCCTAAGTGATTTCCCTGAGCTTGTGGTAACAGGAAAAATAACGGTCTAATATACCCTACAAAGCATATTTGTGACCAATCCAAGGGCTGTTTCCAATATGCGTGATGTCCACAAATTCAGTAATGGCCTTTTAGGGCCCAAGCTCCACTGGGGAAAGGACCATACCATGTTTCCTCATTAATTGGAGCATGATAATAAAAGGTATTACTCTATCCCCAAGGTCCCCCCACCATCACAATTCCTTTATAAGTACATCTCCCTGCTCCTGCGTTTGGCTGCCAAGTACAATTATCTCCTGTTCAATTATTGTTTGACCAAAATTTCTAGAAGTAAGTCCTAGTCCCATTGTGGTGTTGCCAGGCCCAACGAAACGCTTGTACCAAATATTTTACATATTTCACATACACTTTCTTGAGTGAAAAACTGGTCAGATGGACGAGTTGTGGTCAATGGAGTTAAATCCAGTTGGCTGCCAGTCATGAGTGGTGTCCCCCAGGGCTCAGAACTGGGGCCCCTCCTGTTTAATATCTTCATCAATGATTTGGGTAAGGGGATAAAGCGCATGCTTTATGTAAATTTGCAGATGACACCAAGCTAGGTGGACGTGTTCATCTGCTCGAGGGTAGGGAAGCTCTACAAAGGGATCTAGATAGGCTGGATTGCTGGGCCAAGGCTAATTTTATGAGCTTCAATAAGGCCAAATGCTGGGTCCTACACTTGGGCCACAACAACCCCCCGCAGCGCTCCAGGCTGGGGAAGGAGTGGCTGGAGAGCTGCCACGCAGAGAAGGACCTGGGGGAGTTGATTGACAGCCACCTGAACATGAGCCAGCAATGTGCCCAGGTGGCCAAGAAGGCCAATGGCATCCTGGCCTGGATCAGGAATAGTGTGGTCAGCAGGAGCAGGGAGGT
>WTSP01023969.1:0-56679 GCA_025331215.1 Actenoides lindsayi
TTATCAACACCCTCCAGCTCCCAGTGCTGCAGCGTGAGGGCTGGGTGGGGAAAAGCAGCTCAGCCAGACCCACTACAACTGCTAAGTAAGCAGGCCTTGCTACAAAATTCCTACCACTTCAACCTCCTGGACGGGATTTCTCCACAGCAGGAACACCCTTTACCAAGATCTTTGAAACCCTGCACCTGGCAGCAGCCGACAGTGCCGTGTCAGGTCCTAGAGTTTTCATTTGCAGTTATTTATTTAGCTGGCAGCATCTAGACTACTTCCATTCATTATGCATTTAGGTCTTGCTTACATAATGTTAAACAGAAGTGTCACTGATAATCAAGTCATGAACACTTTAATCTCATTAATCCCTGATTTTGTCTTAAGCATAATGAAAAGGAAAAGGCATCAGGTTTACGATTTGTCCTGTGTTCTGATACCCTGATATCTGTATCTACTTCTACCCCAGATCTCTTTGTGCAAAATAGACTCAGATTCATCCACTCATCACAAACCTTCATTCACCTAAATTGCAGCAGCGTGGCTCAGTCCTCCAGGTCAGGTTTCATATCTCAGGGAATTCAGTGAATGCTCAGGATATCTTACTACTACTATTTAGAGAGAACCTGATTTTTACATTTAGAGTGATTATCATATATCTAAGAACAAATGAAAAACAACCCTAGTGACTTCCCACTGCCCCAGCCTAGAGTTTTTACTGGGATCCAGTTGTTTGCCTGAGAGTGCTCATTCCTGTCCAAGCTCCTTATTTTTTAATATATTTTTTAAATTATTTTTTTCCTGTTGGTATTCCCGAACAGGTAGCTTTTATTGATGTCAACTTCAGTGACTGTCAAGGAACCAATCTCATAATTTCCAGATGCCCCCATTTTAAGAAAATAAATCAAGGACTTCAAGTTTTTTAAGACGGTGAATTAATCCAAGTGTAGATTGATCATTCACTATATCGACCACTGCTTTTGACCTACACGGAGAAAATGCTGTCAGTCCGTCTGCATGTCTATGAATTCCTTGTTTTTAAACTTTCCTTTTACCATAATATGATCTATGAACAATTTTCCTCAACCAAAATGAGATGAGCTGTGGTGAACAATGGGAAATTGTGTGAGGAAGGGGAGCTGGCAGGAAGCATTACTGATTGCTGATGCTAAAATTCCCTATATTTCCCTTTAGTAGCAGGCATGGTTTCAGTAACAAGGGTCATTAATATCAGTATTGCCATGATTCTTAATGTCAATTAGAATTTTTTTTTTTTCAAGTCAACAAAAAAATCATCTGGATTGTACTCATTAAAGTTGCTGCAATTTCTGACCAAGGAAACGTGTCTGTATGTTATACGAATAAAACAGCATGTAAAATAGAACAGCACTTTTCAGTGATTTATAACCTCTAGTTTTCTATGATTTTTAATCATTAAAGAGTATGTAAAAATGTATTTTATACACAATCTTTTATCTTACATTTATTTTTATATTTCTCTGTAGCAATTTATTGCAATAGATATATCACCGTTACTATAGACATTTATAGTGCCATTAAAATTCAATGCCACCATAAATTCATGCTCCTTAAAGTGTTGACATTTGTAACAGCTTCCACAAGGACATATTTTGTACTGAAAGTGAAAGGAGTAACTTGGAGAAACTTTTGTTAAATTTAAGATGTAGACGAGGAAATAAATGTCTTTTATCTGCTATCAATGAATTCAGTAACTTGTGTGAGACCAAGTGTGTTATGCCCCAGTTTTGGGTTTCATTTGCTCGAGCTGCTTCAAACTATTTAAAAGTAAAGCATGATCTATGAAACAAAATTATAAAGCAATTGTTTACTGTCTGACACACAGAATATAGACAGTAATATATAATGAGCTATGTGAGTAAGAATTAATACGCTGATTCTTCCGAAGGCACCTGAAGGGTCTTTGCTGTCCCAACAGGCATCAGGCAGGAGAGGAGAGGTTGGTCTCCACCGCTCTTGGGGACAGGCAGTGCTGCCAAGCTGCTCTCTTCCACAAGGTCAGTTGAAAGTGATGCTGCTGACAGCAAAACGTGATTACCCGACGGCTCCTGACTGGGCTGACTAGACTTCATGTGGTTTTTTTCCTCCTTTTTTCTTTCCCTTACTGGGATTTTATACTTTTCTCAGTTGATATTTTTCTCTTGAATCCATGATTCTGTCTCAGCAGTCCCATCTCTCTGTAGTTTTTACTTTCCTTACCTCTCTACATACTTTCTTACAACTCTTTCTCAGCAGTCTCAGCGAAGTTGAGGCAACTGTGCAGGGTCAGAACTGGGCTTACACGTTCATGATACACCCTCCCCGGAACTGCCTGTGGTGGGAGGAAGCTTACTTTCAGCAGAGATTGCAGAGATCATTACAGCTAATGATTTTTAGTTTACTTGTTGGCAGATGTCTTAATATTACACTTCATAGGATGGGAATATAAGATTTAACTAGATAAGTTAAAAAATTTGCAATTCTAAGTCCTGAATAATTAGGATCGTTTAAAGATCATTTAGTATTCAGCTTTTTCCATGTTAATGGAAATGCAGTTGCTAGTCAGTTATTTGTAAATAGAAGCTTTCACCTACGGGATGGACATTTTCTTATTGAACTGCAATATAAAATAGAGCCTATCTTGCAGTCTTTACCCCCAGGAGCTCAATACAGTGGCAAAATAGCTCATTATAAGGACACAAAAGTTTTTCAGTCAGTGTGTCTATTTTTTATTAGAACTCACCTAGAGTGTCTCTTGGAAGCTGAGGATTCAGTCTAGTTTCCCAGTGGATTGTGCTCAAGTTGCATAGAAACAGACATTTAGAAAAATAACTTCCCCCCCCAGACTCTCCAATCAGAATACACACACACAATCTAATTTATCGTGTTAGATTGGCTCTCCCTTCTAAACTGGGAACCTTGAGTTTGCATGAGTCTTTTGCACTGCTTCATCCCAGGCAGTGAGCATAAGAGAAATTAGGGGATTTTTTAATTGCTCTCCAACAAGAATCAGAGAAGCCATCCCTTTAAACCTTCCATCCATACCTCATCCACTGGGTAGCATATTGTCTGCTTTCTAGAGGGGAGAAAGCTGCTGGTGTAGTCCATATCATCGTGGAGCTGCCTCTCAGCCAGGATGCTTTGTAAAGAGTTCAGCTGCATGGAATACTTCCCCAAACCATTTGCTATCATTACTGAGAGTACTAAAGCCCACTTTAGCTCTCAAAAACTAACATAAAATCACCACTGAAACAGAAGTGGTTTCCTTCCTCCCCATCATTGCAGAATAAGGCAGGAATGTTGCTCTCTCGTATTATTTTCTTTATTAATGGAAAAAAATAGACTGCTGAGTAGGTATCGGTGTGGAGTTGAATGTAATGTGCATGTGAAGAGCAAGCTGATTTTTTCTGTTGCTGATATTTTTTTATATGAATTCAAAAACGAAAATATGTTTTGACAGTTCAGAGTATCTTTGATAATTGTTAAAAATGCCACTAACCTTTACCTTGCATCACTCTAGATTTCACACAGGGAACTCATTTTGACATGAGAGGGAGTAGCAGAGAGTAGCAGTGCGGGTGAGATTGCAAAGAAACTGCTAAAGAGGCACCTGCTTGGAAATCCCAGTCCCTCTAAAGGAAGGTGGGCACGAAAACCTTTGAAACCACATCTCATGGCTTTGGACCAAGGGACGGGACTCTAGTTTTAGATGATGTCTGGAACTTTGTGAAACACTGGCGCTACTGGCTGCTGTTTCAGTTCCCCCTGGAAAGGCTTTCCTTCTGACCTGAGCTGATTTGAAGATTCCGTAGAAAACATCGTAAACACAGATTTAATGTGGTCCAAGCAGAGAGTAACTAAACATGACTACAGTTGAGGAGAATAATCATCCTACAAGGATTACAGTTGTTGATCAGGAGAGTTATCAAGGAATTGCTGGGTTTTATGAGGAGTCATGATATCTGATGCAAATTCTAGAGATGTTCTTATTTTCTGTCCATTACAAATTGAATAGCAGACATAATACAGTGCAAAAGGCACTTTCATATATAGACAAGGCATACAATTTATTTTTACATTATGTGTGAGGAGTGTGCAAGTCTCAATATCTTATATTTGTACATTTTCAAGAGCTCCACTGGTAACATCTAAGAAAAACCAAACGACTTACAGGGTTTCCTGTTGTAGTATCAAGTAATCAGCCTGAACTAGCAATCACCTTTCATTTTATTTACCAATCACAGTATTTCTATATACCTGTGGGCATATTTGCTAGTCAATGGGAGGAAGGTGAAAGAGTTGCAAAAGTAAAGCAAAGGGAAAGCTTAAAAAATTAAAATATTCACTAATAGAGTTATAAGCCTTTTTTATCATCTTTATTTCATACTGTAGTTTATGAGTTGAGCTGTTCTGAAAATAGAGATTGCAGAGTGGTGATAAAGCGTGCTACAAAATGACAAATGAACTCTAAAAGTACTTTAATATTTCAGTGTCAGGAATGTGGTATTGCATTTGTCATCATATAGTTCAACTTATGTGTGGTTTTTTACCATGAACCCAGCTCCACAACTGGAAGCTTCATAAGGTAAAGAAAAAGGAAGATCAGCCAAGTGCTTCTGGCAAAGTCAAAAGTAAAGCTTGATTTTGGGAAAGAGTATTTATTTTTTCGTTTGTCACAAAATTAGTGAGTAATATACCTCTGTCCCAGCATAGTTCAGAGGTGCTGCTCTACTCTTAAAGCTTTCTTTAGAGTCAAAATTAATAGACCTAGAGGGCTTGTGGTCATTAATGATGCCACAGGACTTTCTGTACAAAGTGGCTTGTTAGCACCATGGTTCTGCCTAACTCATGTAATTACTTTCAGCCAACTTAAATTACCCATCAGTTTCAATTGTAGTGAGAGATTCTGGGAGCAAAATCAGATGAGGTTAACCAGGAGGAGGTTACAGGATCACAAATTATAAGTAACTACATCAGGAGCAAAACTTTGCTAATGGAGGTTTTCTAGTCTACCAGAGAGAAAGTTTCACAAATGCTGCTGTCAGGATGTTGACACAGGAGGAGTTCATCTGGGGCAAAAAACAGGTGTAAATTTTCCAGTTGTAAATGTGATTAGTCATTTTGGTGAATCTTCCAAGAAAGCTTATAGAAAATTCTTTATTGGTAGGAATGTTAAAATCAGATTTGGATATCTTTAAAAGCCAAGATTGGACACTTTTTAAAGGGTAATGCTACTTTATTTCAGGCAGTATTTGTTATACAGCGAACAAAGCTTGTGCAACAGTATTTTCATTACCTTCTATTACATCAATCATAGCATTTCCCTGTGCTCTTGTATGTGCTGTTGGGTCAATGGATGTGACCTTTTCAAGTTGGGCAGCATGGATGCAAGTGGTGAATGAAATAATCCATTTTTCACTGGCAGTAGCTGAGGGCTACTGTAGATTTGTCAATAGCCTCTCTTGCTGTCCTCTGCAAATGTGATGTGTATGTACCTTGTTTAGAAATGCTTTCTCATCATGTCCTCTCAAGTTGATATCATCTGACTTTAAATCAGTTTGAACATAATTCGCAATATTAGTATGGATAAACCTATCAGTTTATTGCATATAGACTATCTACTCAGTATTTAGGATAGGTAAGATTAATCCCACTCATAAGGAGAGGCTTTTATAATTTATTGGTGTCATCACCTTGCTTGACTTATAAACTGTTCAATTCATTCAAGAGAAAAATCCACATCTCAGGAATGTTCGTTATCCCTCTTTGTGAATTTATTACTCTTTGTAATAGGAAAAGTTTGGATGGTAAAGATATTTTTCAGCTATTATTATTTCATAAAGACTTTGACCATTTCTTGAAAATAAGGCTGATTTGAGAGAAACCAGCCTGGTGCTTTCAGGTCTACAAGGCTTTGGAAACACTTCAAAGTTGCAGAAACTATAGATTTGTCTTCATTGCAAAGGAGAGAAGCAAATGTTTGAAATGTGTGTTCTGGGTTGCATTTGATTTGCCTTTAGTGCAATGCTGCTTGTGATAATCATTGCCTGTAATGATTCCTGGTGCTTTTGAGCTTTATACCTACAGCTGGAATTCAGCATCAAACACCAAGATTGGGACCCTCACTTAAGAAGTACTCAACCTGATCTTCCTATATCTCTTTCCTCAGTGAGCTACTAAAAGAAGAGCAAAAAGCTTTCAAAAAGCCAAGTTATGCTAGAATAGTCAACAGCAAAAAATCCAAGAAACAAGGTAAAGCAGAACAGAAACAGGACACGCTTACTGTGTGCACACTCTCCTTGTCTATGGTCAGAACTGACTGTACCAGCAAACTGCAGTGTCTTTTGGCTCATAGGATTAGGTTTTTTGGTTTCTTTTGCTTTCTTCATCCTGGGACCTAATTGATTGTTTCCTGAGGGATGGAGTGTTCACAGTATTTACACTCCTTTACAGCATTTACACTCCTTCACCATTTCCACCAGATCCAGTCACACCCTTTTAGAGAAACATGCTACACGAAGTGGGAACAAACCCTTTGTTTCTGTCAGGAACAGCCCTGGCAAATGTAATCAACCAAAATGTCCCTTTCCCTGTGTGTTAGTGAGAGATGTCCTGGGCTGCGGCTCTTCTGCCATCCCTTTCCAACCAGCAGCCTGTTGCTCTCGCAGTGGATTGTCTCCCTCTTCCCCAAGGCCTCTTTTTTGTGCACCCAGCTTTCCCACAGAGCTGGGGATCACTCTGTTCTTGTATACTTTGCAATGACTTTTCCATATGACTGATTGCTGATCGGTTCCCCATGTCCTTGGAGGAGTGCCCTGCATTGGCTCCTGGGCCTTGTGGGATGGGATCTCTTAGGGAAAAAACCCTGCAGCCGTTGATGAAACAGGAGTCCCCAGAGACGGCCGGGATAGGTTTTGCCAAAGTTGATTTCTTCTGGGTAGAGACTGAAGTAGATTGTTCTTTCTGCTGACTGAATGCTTCTAGAAGCATAATGCTGCATCTCGGTGGAATTGTTTTAGCTGAAGAGGTCTTCATGGAAAACACAGTGCTGATTTGGGAGCAGTTATGAGAGCTTAGAAAGAATTTAAATGAAGATTCCTACAGCACATGCTCATGGGACTTAAAAAAAAAATAATTTAAAAATCATTTAAGGTTGGATTTAAGGATTAGCTGAAAAGAGGAGTTGGGAATCATTTTATATAAACAAGCAGAAATTGCTTTCTACATACTAATTGGAATTATACATTTCTGTTCTCACATTTCATTAATACCAAACTGCTTGTTATCACAGCTAATAAGAAATAAATCATAATTGTTTTTAGCTATTCTACATAATGAACAAAACCACGATTGCTGTCGGCAGTTGCACTAGGAATTGTTTGTGGTTTGGGGTTTTTTTTCCCAAATAAACACAAGTTTTCTACTGTTTGTAGTATAGAGAAAAACCTCTGTTGTGTGCTGTTGAAGAACATCCCAATTAAATAGCAGAGAGATGTTATGCTTTGCCATACGCTGAGCACACAATTAGGGGAAAATTTTGAACTGCAATTATTTAGGCTCAATAGTTTGTGGAAGCTTCTGTACTTGAAACTGCTGAAAATAATAAAACATGACTTAAAATACTCAAGAATAAAACTCTGCAGATGTGCCAAAATGCTTATCACAGAGGCTGCACATCTACTGGCAGACTTGAGTATCACAATTACCAAAAAAATCATCCTTTGAGTAGTCCTGGGTTTCGATAACCGTATTATCTGAGGTAATTTTGTCGAGCATTTTAACAGGCTTAATGAAGAAAGTAGTAGAGTTGTACTGTGTGTTGTACAGTGGTGTGAAAGAGTTATATGAAAAATGACAAAGTTTCTCTTATGTCAGCCCTGTTCACAGTACCCAACACTTCCATACTTCTTTGCAGTAAAACCTTCAGTACATTTTCGGGTTTATTTCCATTCTAATAGTTCAAGATGTACTATAATATGGGCTTTGTTTGCTTCAAAGGTAAGCCCAGAGCACATGCATCTGAAGTAGGAAATTGCCATTGATGAGAAGTGTATCTGAAATTCCTTATACAACACAGCATTGATGCCTGATCCGCAGCACTGTCAGAGTTATCTTGCAGTGTTCCTGGAGGTAGCTTGCTGATTGACCTTCTTCCTGAGTAGGGGTCCAAGGACTTTTGGAATTGGACATGCAAGGTAATGTGATCATTTAATTAGCTGAACAATTCACATACGCTGTCATTTTGTAGCTTGGTTTTTTTCCCATTGGCTACTTCTGTTCCTCTCAGCTTTAGGACCTATCTTTATCTAGTTCCCAACTGAGAGTGTAAAGAGTGGCAAAGACACTAGTATTAGTGTTTTTGCGATTAAAAAAGAAGAGTAGAGTTGCTTTTGTGCTCCAAAACTCATCACTTTCCTTTTCCCTCTTGTGAAAGAGCATCAGTGTGAAATTCCAGACTCTGGAGATATTTAATAAGGACTGAAACTGTGCAGCACTCTGAAATTCATTGGTGTTTTCCTTTGTGGTGATGTTGGTCAGAGTTCTTTCACTGTGAACAAACCAGTGTATTATCCCTTCAAGAGCTGTTGTCTTGCATATACTGAACTTAGAATTTCTGATGAGCAGCAATATTTAGGAAAAGTGTTTAGCTTGCTTTCCTGAACTTTTCTGATGTCCTTTGCCTTGCTTATTACGAGCAGGAGACTTCATTCAATAATCAAAGGGACTCTGCCACTCCTGCATTCCTATCTGGGGCAGGATGATTGAGTCCAGTGGGTCACATTCATTCTGGTCACATTCAGTTAATGATCATGTTCAATCTGTGATCACAAGATACTCAGTGGTTTTAACGTGGCTGTCTGCAGCATTTATTCATTGTCTTAATGTGATTTTTCACTCTATTGCTTGTACATATAGGAAGAGAGGCTTTACTGCAGAAAGCTATGCTAGCGAATCTTTATACAGTTACCTGGTGTTCTGAAAAGTTGTGTATGAAACTGCCTAATTGCTCTTTGCATGTTTATGTGAAAAAGGTTGTATTTGGGTAGTGCAGTAGTTTGACTCTAGTGAAGCTGATGTCTGTCTGTCAATGTACTCTCTCATGTGGAAAAATGGGAACTTCTTTTTGTGAGCCTTGTGTTTGCCTTAGGGTGAAATTCTTCTCTTTGCACAGGGTTATGAATCATATAAGCTGACAAATGCAGACAAAATACAACAAAACATAACAATTGGAATTACTGTAATAGTGGCCACCTTGTATTACTTGTAGCATTAGTAGGCTAAGAATAATTTTGGTTGTGCAATAACATCTTTCCATGGTGGATTCATTACCACATTTTACTGTGATTTCTGATATAAACTCCGTTTCTTATTATTTGAAGATTGTTCTTTAGTAAATATTAATCTAAACTGATCTTCAGTCAAACACTGTGATGATGGTATAATTTTTTTCCAGCCTGCCAGTTCTATTTAAATTTTACTTTAATAAAGTAGGAAGTGTGTCAAGAGCCATGACATTTGCACTGAGCCCAATGCAAAATTCATACAGTGCCAGCTGTGGTGTGTCTGGGGATCAGGGTTGTGCCTGTGTGCACCCTCGGTGCTCTTTGGTCCTCAGCTCATTGGGTGATCCCCAGTTTAGTCATCAGTGAGTGAGAACAGGGTTTGAGAAACTAGACTGACTTGGACTGAACACACCGGGGCCTTCCCAGTAAAGCAAATAAGTACCTGCTCCAGAACAGCTCCTGGTGGGAATGTCAGATGGTCTCTGACTCCTCCAGGCAGCTCCTGCAGCGCATTGGTGTGTTGCTGACCTCCCCAAGTGGACAGGCTGGCAGTCCAGGGGCTCTCCTTGGTGGGTCCTCCTGCAGAAGTGACCAAAGTTAAACAGTCAATAGAAACCCATCCTGCAGACACAGCAATAGTGACACAGGACAGTCTTGTGTCCGTAATTATGAAAGTTGGATTATTTGTAAACAATTAAAGATCAGAAGTGTACTGCATGTGCTGCAGTGGTGACAGAGAACCGTGCACCTAGCAGCATAAAGGAATTCAGCAGAACAGGTCTTTGGAGGGGTCTTTCGTGGTGCAACTGAGACATGCTTGCAGTGGAGACAACTTTCATGATGTGGGCAGACACTGGTGATCTTGTTCAAGAGATGTGATTCCCCAAGCAAGCATTGCCCTCTGCAGTGCTCCTGACAGTCAGGGGGTTTGTTATCTTGGTTTGTTTTTAAACAGTGTATGAGTGCACCACAGAAAAATTATTCTGCAATTGAGTTTAAAGCAGAACTTCCCCTCAGGGTATTCAATCCCACAGAAGTGTAACAAGGCATTTGGCAACTTACTGTCAGCCTACCTGCAAAGCTAGCTCAGGCAGGAGGCAGGGACAGGGGCCTGAGCTTAATGGGATCTTTTGGGCCCCTGGGTATTAGTCCGAGGTAGGGTTGCTCAGAGCCTATTGATGCCCTGAAGGTATGTAACATATTTTCCTATCAGTTTAATGCTGTCAGTCATGACCTTCTGACAAATGAGATCATACTGCTAATGCAACTAGAATATCTTGTTTAGTCCATGTAGCCCTGATTACTTGGAGAAGACAGAGCACTGCACCAAAACTAGCTAGTGGTTTTGAATATAAATAACAATCTACGCAGGCTTCTAAATAAATAATGCCATTAATCCAGTGTGTGCTCACTTTATTGTGTGTTTCATCTATTGAAAAGAATCAGAAGCAATATTGTGTTATTTATTCCTGGAATAATGTTACTATAGTAACCGTTGTACCTTACTGGTGAGTAGTCGGGAGTTTTAAAGTTACTTGAGCGAGAGATCAGAAATTTGTGAAGTAATTGGGTATTTCCAATAAGAGAGGGGTTTACCTTCCTTGAGAGGCTGGGTATAGCAAGAAACCTGAGAGCTTTATAAAATGCAGGGTGGGGAGGGGGAATGGAAGGAAAGATTGCTGGATGTGCAGTGGCTGGTATTGCACTAACTTGGCTCCTTGTTATCATTGTTTTACTGTGGTAGTTTGGAAATGTGGACTGTATGGGTAACCATGGAAACAGAAACTCAACAAAGTGAGGACCTAAACACAGTATAGTAAGAATCCTTCAGATGCAATTAACTTGATTATTAGAGATAAAATACCCCCCAAATCTCATATAGGGTAGGCGAGAACTACTGCTTCACCACGATTCCCCAAACCTGGAGTTTTCTGAACGTGCCTAGAGAGGCTGCCTTGCTGCTACCTAGATGCAAAATCTAGTGGGACTGTGGGGACTGGGACTGGAGAGAAAACCCTCGAGGTGCTGTGACTGTCGTTGGAGAGCAATTGCTGGTACTTGGGACTGTAATTGTTACTTTACCTACTCAGGCCTCATGGGATTATTGCCATGAAGAGAGCACAGGATAGGACCTCTCTCTCCTATAAAGGCCAGTCATGTTGTCATCTTAAGGAAGGTCCTGAATAGGTGTGAGGAGAGTTGAGAAGAATCTACTTGGCATTAATCCCTTTTTCTTATTCTAGCACAGTTTTCCAGGTTCGTTGATGTGTTTTCCTGTACTTTCCAATGTGGTTCACATGCTAAAACTGTGCGTGTGCTCGCATATTAAAATCTTGAGAAAGTTTAGCACTATGTTTCTGTAATGGCTGTCCATTTGAAAATTGTATTTGGCAGCATCACAGCGTCTCAGTCCTTAGAAGACTCTTATTTCATGTGCAGGTTTGTTTTTCTGACACTGTGGTTAGTGCTGTGCTACAAAATTATCCCCATCCTCCCCCTTATTTTAGCAGAATTCTAAATTAAATCTAGGCAAATTGTTACCTACAAAATGGCAAAACAAAAACCTAAACCAAACATAAGCTTGTTCTGTGGTAAGGAGAAAACTAATTGTATTGATTATTTTTTTTCTTTAAGAAAAAAACAACAAACTTTTGTAAGATAATAGTGAAGAGTAATTCTGAATTATAATTAAGAGGTTTAGGCATTTGGAAAATTAAAATGATGAACTGAATTTCTTGGACTGTCTCAGGTTTATTAGGGATATGGGAAAAAAGTACTCAAATACTTTGGAAACACAGTACACTTCAGTGAAATGCCGTTGTCTGCAACTCTTCCTTTTTCTTTGTCAGAAAAAAAGATTTGCTTAATTAATCTGTCCCTGATTACTTTTAAAGTGCAATATGTGGTAGGTAATATGCAAGCTGGTTATTACCTTAGATTCATTTTTATGTCATTCTGAATTATTAAAGCAATTATAATTCACCATTCAAAGGACTGAAGGAAGTAATACATGTTTTAAATTTCAAGAAACACTTCACTTGTGAAAATCTCTAGTGATGCTAAGACTGGTATTAATGTGCAGAAGGTGAGCAGGTTTTTAGCTAGACTGGTAATAAAAAGTTGTGATGGAGTGAAAATATGGACGAGTACTCTATAAACAACATTTTAAATCTGCGTATGTAAAATCTGTTAGCTATAGTATTTACAGTAAAATAATATGGTGTATAGCACTTACCCGTGGTATTTGTTGCTGTATTTCAAATGTCAATGATTAGACTAAAATTCAAAATGGATGTATGTACCGTAGGCCTCCAGAATTACAGTAAGCTGCTTCAGTACACGGGGGTAGGTGTTGACAATTGTTTCACCAAGACTAGATTCCTCTTTCCTTTTATTTCACTATGCTATGTATACCTTGAAAACTAGAAGTATGAAAAATAGCAGTAGCAATCTGAATTTGATTCTGGACTAATAAACACGATTCAGGGATAAAATGGTATGGGACTAAATATGGAGGAAAACAAATATTACTGGATTTCATTCTTTGCAATACATCAGTTTTGCACAAGACTCAGTGCTGTTGCCCCAGTCATTCGTACCACTTAGGCAAATGTTTTACTCTAAAAACTCCATAATTCATATTATTTGCAGCTTTAGAGAAGTCTTTGAATGGCACACAAAAAAGAAGGGTATGTAAAACAGAATTATACAGGCATTTGCGTCCCAAACATAGATGTTTTGTGAAATGATTTCACCAACTTGTTTATATAAAAATATATTTTGAAAAATAGACTTGGGCAGAATTGGAGGAGCAGCACTGGTTTCTTGTTTGCCATGTTGGTGTCGGGCTGTTGCCATGGGAAGAGCGGCATTTTCACGTTCTAGGAGTCTGCAGCTAATTTGCAATGGACAGCTGCTAACTTATAACAGCAGTATTAGACAAAGGTAGAAGGCATCTCCTCTGGATCTGGAATTGAATGTACAGGCACAAGGTAATACAAAAGTTTCCCAAGACTGCCATTGTATTTCTACAGCTACTCTACTCCCAGTTGTTGACTTGAACCAAAACTGTATAATGCGCGTTCTAATGTACAGGGGCCTTTCACTCTCCTTCCTCTGCACTGTTCAGCCCTGAAGCTAAATTTTCCAACAGCATATGATAATCCACTCCTAAAATAAATATGTGCAAGCATTATAATTAATCTGACAAAGTTCTAACTAAGACAAGTGTATTGCCGGAAGATTTTGTTTGCAGAATGTCACACAGAGTTGCCGACAACGTGCAGGTGTATTTGTATTCTCAGCTGCAAGCGTGGATAATTCTTTTCATTGTTTGAGGTGACTGTGCACTGCAGCTGCAAAGTACACTGCAGAAATAACGGTCGTCGTACAAAAGCTTCCTGTGTGCTGTCAATACAAATGGCTTGCAGATAGTTTTTCAATTGCCTCTCATTATGACATTGCAGTTCTGAAGCTGTTGAAATCAGCTTGCAATGGTCTACCTACCAGGGCAAATTTTGTCCTCCACCTAACCCTCACAGCAAGGCTAATAGCTGTTCAAGAGGCCAATGGATCTTAATAAAAAATGGAAATGGTTTTGCCCCTTCATTTTAATTAACATTATGTCTACATTTCTATGATAATGGATAATTAAGTGAGTTACCTTGACATTGGAATGTTCTTGGAAATAATTTACTATGCAATTTCATTAGGTTAAAGACATTTGTCTGTTTTATTTTGAATGGAAGTTTCATCATAAATATTTCCGAATATGATTTATGCATAAACTAATTATTATTCACAGAGCCAGGATTTTACAAACCGCAAAATTCATTATGTGCATTTTAGAAGTCTCTTTGTGATCATACACGTAACCCATCTCATCTATTGCTTCAAAGATTATTTTTTTATTCTTTTTATTTTTTTATTCCTGCAGCCTCCGATCATCTGTTACTCTATAAACACATCAAGAGGCAGACAAGCATTCTCATGGAATATTATTATTTTGGGGATAGCAAAGCAAAAAGTTTTCCTCCATAAGGGCTTGTTTATTACACTTCAGGGAAAAATGTTAATCAATCAAAAGTATTCTTCAATAAAATCCAAAAGAATTATAAAGAGGTAATTTTTGCTTGTGTTTATTCACCAAAGCAGCAGAGCATATGCCTTTTAAGCAAACGGCTGTATTCCCCAGTAGCATCCTTGTTCAAGCACAGCTGTGTTGTAGAATATATTCCCTTTACCTAAAATAAAAGTATAAAATGAACTTTCTAGATCTAGTAAGGATCATGTCTTATTCTTAAATCTTCTAGCATATCTATTTATAAGGAAATAGGGGGTGCATGCAGGCATGTTAGGTCCTTTTTGCTGTAGTGTACCAGCAGAAAAAAACTTGAGTAGCAGTTCTCTTCCTCAGCTTCTTATAGGGTCAAGACCTCAATTCAAGAAACTGCTTAACATGTTCTGTTTGTCCTACAGAGGTACTGTAAACTCTACTGCAGAACTTCTGTATTTTGAGAGGTGCCCGCAGCTCACAAATAACGGTGGAGTTGCAAAATGTTGCACTATTTTTCATTTAATAGATGTAATTCTATCAGAATGTGCATTTGAAATATCCCCTGGGAAGCGTCATTAAAATGGAAGACAATCATTAATTCATAGTTTCTGATAGCATTGTCTACTATGTGAAAACTAACAGGAGGCCACAATTTCCTTCACAAGGGTAGTAGTGAGATTAGTTTTCAAATGTACTGACAAAGAACATTTTTAATGTCAGATTTGTAGAAGAAGTTTTGAGAGATCTACTACTTTGTGATGCAAATTACCAACAGCATCATGGAAGAAAATTACACATTTGTTCATTTTAAAGTATAATAAACTATCCTGTTCCAGTACTGCTGGTTTGCATACCATGGACTAGGAGAGGGGCAGGTGATGAAGAGAGTGGGAAGTGAATAATGTTTTGACATTTAGTATTTTAGGACAGTATTTAAATAGATTATATGATCTGTGAAAGACCATTGCATGTGGTATCGCTGCAGGAAAAACTGTAACAGTAATAATCAGACTATTAAATGGTACAGGAATATCAGATGTCTCTTGGAAACTGGAGCATTGTTTAGTAACATTTTTCTTGCTGTAATAAATCTTTCTGAAGCCTAATCCTGCAGTTGATTCTCTCACTGAAATTGGAAGTTCAGGACATGGGGATAGGAAGGCTACACTTTGCCATTGATTGAATCATCTCTTGGATCCATGGGAGCAAGGGCAATTTCAGTTTTCATAAATCTGATGTATTCATGTGCTAATACTTGACATGTGCCAATTTGTAATATTTAGTGGCATAGTTATATTTTTCTGTGTGTCTCAGCTAGAATCTGGACTTATCTTTGTGTTTATATATAGTTCTTTGTTATTTTCAGTCAGCAGAAGACATTTTGAATTGCAAGTGAAAGTGTCTTACACACTAGGTAAGTGTTCCTTTATAGATAGGTATCATGGGTTGAAGAACCATTTTCAGGCTCCGGCTGTTTCGTTGCTTTGAGCCTGATGCAAAATTCCAGGCTTATTCAATAGGTAAAGAGCAAATCTGCTTTTTCTTTAGAAATAACTTTTTCAGATACAGTAAGAATAGATAAAGAAATGGGAAGTTTTTCTGGAACAGTATACAGTTTTCTGAGGAGGTCCCATGCCAGAAAATACTCCTGTTGTATTGTAGATTTCCATATTAATTTTGGCACGTAACAAATATATTTGGAAACTCAAGTCAAAAGTTGTTGAAGAAGAGAGTTCTCTTTAATATCAAGCATGAGTTTTTTTCTGAGGCATGACAGTAAAAGCCCAGTGATGTCACGTTTCTACACGGCACAATAATCTGAAGAGCTAAGTCATATGGATTCTAGGAGATGGCCTAGTACATCATCTGCAAAGTTCATGGTTCTTAATTTTAGACAGATTTCATGCTTTGGAGATGCAGTATAATACACAGAAAAATTAAAAATAGCCCAATAAAAAAAAATACCAACTTTTGTCCTTAGTTTCTCCATTGCTGCAAGTACTTGGGGCATGTGGGACGTGGACCATGTGGCCAATGGATTAGTCATTCAGTGGCAAAAAGATAAGTAATGCACTAGTAAATTAAGTGACCTGTTGCATTATTTTAAATGCAGTATACAAGGGTTTGCTGTGATTGTACTGTCCTTAGAGATACCTGAAAAGTGAAGACCATCACCTGGCCCTGCTGTGGAAGTAATTTGGCCTCTACCAAATTCTTATTGAAGCCATTGCTCGAGTGTATAATTAAATTCCCACAACTTGCACCCTGTGGTTAGTTGGAACGAGTCTTTTTCTGTGCCAGCTGCTGATATAGTGGCAGTTCCTTTCTCATGGTGGGCTGTGGTGGGCTGGAGCACGTGTGTATTGGACAGTCGGGGCTTGGCCAGAACACTCTTTAATGGCTCCCAGGAAAGTGATGGTTTTTAGTATCACTCTTGGAGTTCTCTCTGTCTTGGAGACCATCAACCACAAGTTACAGTGATGATTACTAGGGCTATTAATCTGATACAAGAGCCGAGAAGGCTTTTTCCACTACAACAATTGTGAGAAATCAGGCAGGCAAATAGTTTGCTGCTTTATCATCTCCCTTGCTCTGTCCAGTTCTACTCCCTCCCTGCATAATCAATTGAAATAAAGAAGACTTTAGGATCCGTGAGGTATTGTAACCCTGCATCCCACATGAAGGGCTCCAGGCTGCCTGTCTCCCTGGCCAAACACCCACCCTCTGTAGCTTGTGAGTTTGGAGAGCTCAGTGAGCCATCACCTTCTAAAACTTATACTCTGTGGGATTTCTCATTGGCTGGATCTGGGGACTGCTACTGATGTAGTACCTATATGACAAGGAGCATGGGCCACCAAGGTGCTGGAAAGTCCACTGTTTGTCTGTGTGACTGGTAACTGTGAAGCTGTCATCTTCAGTTCTTCTGCAAAATGAGTATTCAAGCCATTCCTTGCCATTGAGTCCTATGGTGAAAGGGGAGAGCAAGAGGAAAAGAGAGGAGTAAGAAGAGTGTTTCAGTCTGGGGTGACAGAATGCCCAAAATTAAAACCTCAAATTGTTCACAGAAACAGAAATCTAATTTCTATACAGCCTGTAGCATGCTGCCAGTCTTATTTGCAAAGCCTTGGTAATTGGGTGAGTAATTTTTCCAGGGAGTTTGTTTTACAGTGATCATAAACTTAAGATCTCCTTTAAGCTCCTTCTACCCACCCCCATAAGGCATCTTATTTTAGTAGCAACCAGAAAAATAGTACCTATTTGTGCTTGGAGCTCCACGATCATTATACTTTTACTGCAGAGGGATGCACTGAAGAACAATTCTTAGCCCCTTTTGTTGTTTGTTTTCTTCCCCTCACAGTCCGTTAACAAGGAATTACTCCAGATTTGAATTTTCTTTTTCTTCTTTTCAATATTGAATCACACACTGACTTTAATGGGAGCAGAGATTGGTAATGCTAATTAACTAATAATTAATACTAAATAATTCCTAGCCTAACCTAAGATAAAAATGTGCAGTACAGCATGGACCATCTCATATTGGTAGTTCTATTTAATAGAGGAAAACTAAAATGAGCACAATATTTGAGTTGCTTTCTAAAAATTATCCCTGTTGTCTTTCTAAAGTTCTAGAAAAAAACCTAAAAATCTAAATATTTTTCCGTCCATCAGTGTTTCTGATCAGTCATTAGGCCACCTAACTGAAGTGGATATCCAGAGCTTTACTTCTCTTTTTACGAAGGAGTCAGGCTTGCCAAACTGAAATAAACCAAAAGATTTTTAGAAAGATGAATCATTGACTTAATTTGTTAACATACATGCTGAGGGAAAGAGATTCAAGATAAACATAGCAGGATGGTTTGGGTTTTTTCCTATTATATACTGTGGATACTATATAACCTGTTAAAAAAATCTAAAAATTGAAATTTTTATGCAGTTCTAACTGGATTCCAATGTCATGGGAGTACTTTATTTATTAACATAGACACTGATATTGAAAATACTGCAAAGCATCCCATGCATTATACACAGCTGTGGTAAGAAGAGAAATTTTCATGCAAAACTGTTTAAAGCGTGTCTCAGAATTGCATAAGAATCTGTTTTATAACCTCACCTTTGACACTTTGTTCGATATGCTGCAGCTAATATGATGTACATACCCAAAAATTGCCAATGACTCATCCATTTAAATGTATTTCCAGCTCTAATTTGTGCTGAATAGTATTCATATAGAATATATAAAATAATCTTGAGATCTTAAAGGAGAGTCAGTTGAGATTCTTTTCGGAAAGAAGTTTTTTGGTTTAACCTTTGCCAACACCTGGATGACAGAAAACACAGGGAGGGCAGAAATGCATAAAGTTCACCTGCTTCTTGAGAGGAACCCTGTCCGTGCTCTCTCTGTTTCTCTGCATACTAGCAGCCTCATTTTTTGAGCCTGCACCCTCACTCCTCTGAAAAAGGCAGTGTTGGCAGCTGACAAGTTATTCAACTTCAGGCCTGACGTTAATGTGATAGACAAATCTGCCGTGCTAACAAAAGTTTCTCCGAGTACTAGAGTCCTTGTGAAAAAGAAATATTTTTTCTTTTTTTTTTTTTTTTTAATTTCTGTCTTTTTTTTTAATAGAACACAAAGTATGAAGGCTCATCTAAGTAGGAAAGATTCATCAAACACTCTAATTAAATACATGACAGCTGGTGAATTAGAGCATTTTGTCTTAGCCCTGCCATCCTATAATACTTTATAATCCTGAGACTCCAAAGTATGAATTAATTATGCCTATAAGTATCCTGATACTCAGTTAAAGGGGAAAATAATCAAAAGCAACCATAAAAGGTCTCTGAGAAAGGAGGCAGTATTGCTAATAATGAGTATGTAGGACCAAATGATTTCCAGATTGCTCATCTTTCCTTTGGAGATGCTTTGCAATAGAATATACTTGTATTATAAGGGTACTTGGTTAAAGAAACTGCTTGTTTTTAAAAGATTGTTTTTATTTAAATGATTTTTTAAAAATCACATTTTTTTTAAAAAAAGCCATGTGTTAAATATCAGTTCCTAACAGGTACTGTTCAACATAGTGAATGATGTAATCCTCAGCCTTGCAAAGATAAATCTGATGAAGAAAATAAACCCCATAGTTTTAGAGTAGTCCTGTTGTCTTCAGGGAATGGAAGCCTAGAGGCAAATTTGTGCAGATGCTCTTATGTCCTAAGTTTGTTTAGATTTGCTGGTAAAGGTGCTTTGGTTGCTTGTGTTACTTCAGAGGAAAAGAAACAGGACCCAAGTAGGAATTTTCATGCTGTAGAGTTAAGGGAATTTAGGATATTGTTACACTGAAATATTCCAGATTTGGGGCATTTAAATTTTGAGCATCGATAACCAAAGACTGTTTCACTGAAAGTAAATACTTCCTTTAAAATTTTTTGCTCTGTCAGATGGGTATTTCAAAGGAAAAACTTTCAAGCAGCCCTTGTGGTTTGTGTTCATATTGTTCTCAGCTTGAATTTCTGCCCCCCTCATCAAGATTTAAGAGGGCTTTTTTCTGAGGCTTTCTAACTTGAGGTCTTCTAATTGAAATACATGGTACAAAATGTCAAACATGTATCATTAGATTTCTATTCCTGTACGTTTTGAACAAAACCAGGCTCATATGATAGGTATGACATGCATTTCAGCAGCTGTCTTTTGTAGCTTTTCTGGTTTCTAACGCATAAAGCATAATATTTCTTTTTCTAATTTGCCTTTCTGCCTGTTGATTCATTGATTTTATTGGTTATTAAGAAGCTGTGAAATTACATTGACCAATTGTACCAATTCCTGGAGTTTTGGATGTCCTCAAAATCCACCTAGCGTAAATTCTCTATTTGTGAGGGTTATTTCTCCTTTTGGTCAGCAGAGGGGGATACATTAGTAACATGGCTGAGACTGAGGTGAGGATCATTTCAGACAAACTTGGCACAAAATTCTGGAGAATTCACATACACCTGTGTCAAGAACACTCCTTGGTTCTCTGTAACTATCTTTTGAAGTTGCTTTGTTTCAACCCACTGAAATTACTATTCACTTACCGCAGTTGTTAACTAACATGGTTCATGAACTAGCAACCTGATTACTGTTGTTAATCATGAAGCTCCAGTAAAAGTACGGTTCCTGAAATTCAGGTGTTGTCTGCTCTTTACCTAGTTAATAGATGTGCTCTATATGGAACAGAAGAGGAGAAAGATGCCAAATGCTTCTTAGGATTAAAAAGACTTCAAAGAAATCAAGAAATTTTTGGACTTCTGATTTTAGCATGCTCAGCGTAGTTGAGAAAAGTGCCTGTTCAGTGGTGTGCTCGAATGGAGAAGGAACAGCTGAATATGATTTAAGTAAACTGATTCCCCTCTTAAAGGATTTTGCCTTTTTTCCCTAATCCATCTACTGATGTGCCATTTTGATATTAAAAATTGTGGAAAAACCAGCTCATCTTGGGTCAGCTTACACAAGAAAGTCTTTCACCAAATAAGACATTTTCATTATTCTCATGGGCTGAATAATAACTTGGCATAATCCTGAGAAATGCTTGGTAGGAGATTCTCCAATGCATTCTCCAATTACTGCTAATCAGAAAGTAACGCAGATTTGTCCTTTTTTGTGGGCTTTGAAATTTTTTGGGGGAGGTGGGGTGTTTGGTTGGTTAGGTGGGTTTTTTTGGGGGCTGTTGTTTTTTTACTGTGCTTTCATTTGTTTATTGGTTTGGGGTTTTGCTTTTGGGTTGGTTTTGGTTTTCTTTTTTTGGTTACTCCATAGTGTGCTTTCTGAAAAATGAGTGTCAGAGAATTATTCAGGTTGGAATGAACTGTGGGAAATCCCTAGTCCAACTTCCTAGTAATTTTGGCTCAGAAGTCAGTCAGTGTGGTCAGGTATGATTTATCTTTGTAAATCTATGACAACTGTTCCCAGTTTTGGCTTTCCTGCCACCTGCCCTGCATGCTTGAGCAATGGGCTCATCTATCTTCCTCGCTTGTCTTTGCTTCCGACTCCAGTGTACTATTTTTTGGCTATCAGTCATGACTTCCCTGCTTAGCCAAGTCAGTGCCCTGCTACATCTACTTCTTTTCCTGAATACTAGGATGGACTGTTGTGCTTGGAGAGGTTTGTTCTAAAAGACCTGCCAGCTGCTTTGAGCTCCTGTGCCCTTCAGAAATGCCTGAGGTCGCTCTACCAGTTCCCTGATTAAATATTTGTCCATGTGGCTTGTAATTTCTACTGTTCCTTATCTTCATTTGACTTCTTGACTGTGCTTTAGAAAAAGCCTCAAACTGTCCCCTGAAAATGTTGTTGTGACACATCATGGAGGCCCGATGGAGAACAGTTGTTTATGTGAGAGAATGGGCGTGTGATTGAATTCTGTAATGCAGCACATCAGTTCAGCCAGCCCCATTTCAATCTTGAACTAAGTAAAATGTTTCGGTTAATTTTGACATTGTGATGTATGACTGAATAGATAATGTCATAACATTTCTTTTCTAGCGAATACACCAAAATGGAAACCAAAAAAGTATACATTGAAATTTGTCTAAACTTCAGATGGGATGAAGTGGAATGAAAATGAATGTGTGTACGTCAGAACTTTTGATAGGGAACTTAAAATTTTTGTGAGGTTTAGTTAACAGTTAAAATGCCAGTAGATGGCACTCAGGAATCTATAATGTTGTTACATATGGGGCTTTCTATGACCAGTGCAACTCGATGCTTTGCAGTGCTGGGTGCAGCTCATACCACGCACCAGCGCTTTCATGACTTCTGATGGGTAGAAATATTGATAGGTCATGGGAAGAACCGATACCAGAGGTGACTGACTTGGGGTATGATGGTAACCTTCCCTGACTGGGAAGGTAATGAGGCCTGGTTTGAATGTTCTGAACTATTTACTGTAAAGCGAGCTGCAGTATTGTTTGCATATTAAAATATTGTACTAGTTTACTGTCTTTTGCACTGGGTTCTGATGCTGTCCAGTGGCATAGATGACATCATATAATCAGTTTTCAGTTTTGATTACAGCTACCAGCAGGAGACTCAGAGTTGCCAACTATAAGTAAAATGTGGAAAAAAAAACCCCAAGAGACAAGAAGCAAAATAACAGTTCAGAGATAATTAAGGCTGAGAAACATTTATTTTTCTGCAAACTTTTGTACTACTGTTCTGAGGAAAGCTGAGTGTCCACTGAAGATAAACCTCCACTTGTTGTGGTGTTTGGGTCTGGGGTTAGATAAGCATTTCCACCTTAGTGCAGATTTTTCTCAATGAACAATACGCATGACATTGAAATAATTTGTATTACTACTTCTGGGATTTTTTTCAGTGTTGCAATAAAGCACAGGAATACTTTATTGTGATTCTGGTCATCTTTAAAGGAACCTAGGTGCTTTGCATGCAAAGATAAAAAATTTGCAATGGCTTCTTTACAAGTACAACTGAGCTTTTCCCCCACTAGATGCACATTTGGAACCAAAAAGAAAACACCGCTGTCTAGTACAACTAGTAGTTCTATCTTCCTGGCTTCTACTACCTTGGGTTTGTGTACTATTATTTTCAGAAACAGATCTGTAATGAATGGATCCAGTTAAGAATGGTCCAACCCTGTAGTCTCAGGTAAAGGTCTAAGGTTTATAAAGGTCTGTAAGTTTATGAACTTACGAAATTCCACCATTTGCTGCTTTTGGAAGGCTGTCAGAGGCCTGCTCATTCAGTGCTTCAAAAGCTTTTGTTAGGAATCCTGAGCTTATTCTTGGACTGCTTATCTGCTTTTTACACAAATTCTGGTAGCTTTTCCTCTTCTCTGGTCTGACTTCTCTTGGGTATTTTTCAGATATATCTTCTCAGTAGACAGAGTGCCTCTCTGTTTTTTACTAAACAAGCTAAACTCATCACGGTCCATAAGGAAAGCCTTCCCCTGGTGATTCTAGATTATATTTCCCCCACCACAACCCCTTTTTTTTTTTCGTCCCCTCTATTACCACATAGAAAAAGCCCTGAATAAAAACAGATAGTTACAGTCCTTTTACATAGACACAGTGGTTACTTCAGTCTTACGCTACATGAATCTTGAGAAAGATTCATCTTCTGTGTGGATCACTTCTCTTGTATATATCTAGATCAGAATGCACTGCCTTTCTCCATAGTCTGGTCAGAAGTAGCTTTTCCATAAATATAATTTTCCTTGAGGTACGTGTCTAAAACAGGTCAGGTGTATTGTTCTTTACATGTTCCTCTTCTTTTTTTTGAGTCTGGGGGGTAACTGAACATTGTGGAAGTCAAGTCAGCTGGTCAGGGCTGAGCAAATGGTATTGGACCAAACAGTTAAGCCTTATTGGATCTAAAGATGAAAAAAATCTTAGAAGTTATTTATAGGTCCAGATGAACTACTGAACTGTAGTCTCAGACCAGAAAGTACATGCACATCTGGGATTTTTCAACAATGGTGGAATTACTTATTTTGACCAGGAGCAGATGAAGCAGGACTGAAAAGACCTGGGCAGACTAAACCTGAGGAACTGCACTGGTTTTAAAGCCTGTGTTGAAGGGAAATGAATAGATTTTTGGTTTGTTTGTTCCTTTTAAAATGTAGATGACAATTTGCTTGAACTATCAGCTTGGCAGGTTCTTCATACCCTTTTGTTAGCTAATCAAAGACAGATTGCAGTCAGGAACCATATCTAAATTTATTAAGAAAATTAATAGAGCATTTAAATTTTCGTAGATTGAGGCTAAGATACAATAAGCATTTGCAGCAGCAGATATTCATTAGCTGTTATGTTGACCTGGTGCCTGTGTGTGTAATGAGAAATTGAGAGCGAGATTCAAACGAAGACAATAGTGCTAATAATAGGAGTTGGGATCATTAGAAAAAAAGGACTAATATTATACATGTGTCAGATTTTATTTTTCATATTAATCCCCCTGTGTATATTATGGATGCAAAGTCAAGGTTTGGAGGGTTATGTTTGCCTAATCCTGGATTTTTCATTCCTTCTCTGTTCTGTAGATCTCTATATGCTCGTGCTGTGAGAGTGAATTTTATTTATTCATTTATTTATGTAGCATTTTTGGAAAATGATCAGCTTGGTTCGGCGTTGAGAAGCTAATTGTGCTTTTTCTTAAATGTATCGGTCTTTCTGAGTTAGATTTCCATGAAAACAAATCCTTGCAAAATTTCAGCACATTGTTCATGGGTTTTAGCACAATTAGGGAGTCATGCTAATCTGTGTCTGCTTTACGTTGATATTTTTTAATCTAATAAAAATTGCACTCACCCCCTCCCTGTTTGAGTTTTTTTTTCTAATGCAACTTTTTAAAAGGTCCGTAGAGCTTCTGGCTGGATACGGTGCTTGCTTGAGGTTAGTTTTCACTTTTAGAGAAGTGACCTTAGCAATCTTTTCTGGGAATAAATGTGTGCAGTTGGGATTAGTTCACCTAAGCGTACTGTTCAGCACTTTAAACAAGATTATATAATTGAAGTTCAATTAGTTTTAAATTGTTTGGGTTTTTTTTTTTTTTTCTGTCTTGGAATCGCAAGCATGATCAACAGTGAGTTCTGTTCAGGATGGACTTGCAAGATACAATGATTCTGAATGCTGGAAAACAAGGTGACCTATATCTGAAAACGTGATCATTTGTGTCAATCACGAATGTATGCAATGCTAAATTTATATACTGTGCTTTAGAAATTATTCTAGAAATGGCATTGATGATTGTTCTGCAGTCTAAGAACAAAAAGAAGAATTAATAATGTTCTCAGTAGGGTTTATGCTTTTTATTCTTTGTGGCCAGATGAACGTGCTTTTTGGTAATTTTTTTTTTTTATTTTTTAAACACACCATTTTAGATAATACAACCAATTCCCAATGAGTTGTACAGTACTGAGAAGTTTTCTGTTCCTGTTGTCCAAATGCATTTAATTTCCAGAACATTAGTATATTGTTCGTTGGCACCAGCTTCAAGCCCATTCGCATGTTAACTATCTTGCGATGCAGGCAGCAAGCAAAAGTATTTGGTTTAGGGAAGATAAGCCATTACTTTGAGCATCAGCTTTCTACTGCTTACTAACCCCAGGTTCTCTCTGCTGCTAATTGTTTTCCGTAGGTATCAGATTCTCTGGTGATTTCGGATTAGGGGAGAATTTCATTAAGATGCATGGATTTGAGATTGTTTATGCATCATGCAGGGGTGGTGGCAACTGTAGGTAGCTATTGCCACGCTTCTGTAGTGAAGGGAAGGTCCTGGGGTGAGGTTAACGGAGTGCTTTGGGGTAGCACTCTCTGCTCCCAGCCTTCCTGTGGGTCTCCTGGGAACGTTCCCTTCTCTGTACTAGTGCCGAGTTCTGCGTGTCTCTGAAAGTGCAAGCCATGAAGCTGAACTGTTTTGGGTTTGGGCCATCTGGCTTCAATATCTCTTCATTTCTTTGTGGAATCCAAATGAGTTTAGTCCCCTGGTAGATGCTGGATGCCAACAGGAAGCGATACGGTTGACAGTACTGCCAGCAATTCAGGACAGACATTTCAAAGCAAGCCAGTGTTTATCTGCCAGCTCTAATACAATATTTAGAATTACATTAGAGTGGCAAAGCAAAACTTAGGTGAGTGAATGTCATTTCTCTCCTTGGTCCACAGCTTCCACGGTTTCTTATCTTCCTCTCTTGCTGCTCTGCAAATGCAGATCTTATACTATATTCTCTTCACACGCTGTTGCCAGTTCTAAAAGTTTGAGTTGAACTAGCTGGTCATCTGAGCCAGCTCTGGCCCACAGGCAGTCAGCTTTCCTAGCAGTTCAGCCCCACCAGGCTCAGCATGCCTACGGCCCTGCTGGTTTTTGCCATTCTTTCAGACTCCCATCCCTTCACTCGCTCTTTGTTTTTACCTACTGGGATCGAGCTGAGTCGTTTTGGTTCTGTTTCGAAACTATTAGAGGTATTTCCACAGGAGCTGGTGGCTGCTTTACAACTGGTAGGACATCTTATAAAAGAAAGGAATGAATGTTGTTCATTTTTAACTTAAGTTTTAGCCTACTTATTCTGTCTACCTCATGGCTTGTTTTCTTTCCTGTGATGTTAAGGCCTATAAACAGTGCTCACAGACACTGACCAACCCTTTACTGCTGGTACAAAGCGACAAATCTTTGAAAGCTTCAGTGTTTCATCCTGAGGAGAAGCAATTATTCTTCTCATGTTTTTCCTTTCCTGTTGAAGGCTGAGGTAACTTTTCTTCTGTTGCAGACAGAGCTGACATCTCAGGAATTTATAATTCCAGTGATTATTCCAAAACTCCCAAGTTATGTTACTAGTAGAGAGACAAAAGCTGGGATAAATGTGTGTATAATACTGGTGTGCCCTCTCGGTTTTGTTTCCCTCAGGCTTTGCTCAGGCCTATCACAGAAGTATGTGTAAAACTCAGTGAGGCAGAGATCTCTCATCTGACTGAGCAATCATTCCAGTGCTAGAAGGATGTTAATGATGTTTTACCACCTAAAAGGGTGATGAAAGGAGACGGTTTGAACACCTGAGCATGTATAATTTAAATGTAATAAAATCACAATATGAGTTCTAAGTAGAAAAATTAGCATCACTAATTTTTGCTTGCTGATTATTGCTGTAAGCTTAAATTTTTTTTTATTTTTTTTTTTTAATTCAGGTTGCTAGAGAATTCAGGTGTCAGGATAAATACCTGACACCACATGTACTCCAATTTCTGGCTGGCACTAACTTAAGATCTTTCTCTGTCTGTCAATTATATGTTGCATAGTTTGACTCAGGGCTGCTAAGAGGGAAAGACTGGGCAGCAGGTGGGCATCTAACAGTGCTCATTATAAAGGGAACCAACCTGCTTTTATTTATTAGTCTGTCGTCAAAAAGTACAATATGAAATGGACCAAGCCATCACAATCAGCATGTTGTGCAGATAGGGTGAGAGATGCGAATGCTTACACTACATGTGTTACTCTCATAGTCACGCCTTTTCTCTCTAAGACAAAAGTTATAAATAACAGAAGTACAAACAATTCCTTTGCTGCTGCAGGAAGGCCTCAAGGTTACTAAGCACATGTGTGACATAAATGCAGTAGAGCATTTTAATTAGATTCTTTCACCAGAACTCCTGACCTTCTGTGTAGCACATTAATGTATTTTACTAATTATAAATGCAATTAAAAAGTACTGAAATAAAATTAGGCTGATCTATCTAATTTACATTAAGCACTTTGAAATTATGCAGATTTTCAAAGTCTTTTTCTTTCTTTCTTTCCTTTTTTTTTTTTTCCTTCCAATTTGTGTTGCAGGAAAAAATTGTCTGCATTAAAACAGCTGGAAAACAACCTTGTAGCAAAACAAATTTCTTTTCTGTGATTATTCACAGTGTGTGAGTTAATTTTCTAGGCAGTAATATGCTTCGCTATCATTAGGGTAGTGACTCATAGAATGGAACCCATATGTGCATTGGATGCAGCGGCGTGGTATAGTGGCTGTGCACTTCTCAAATTTTTCCTTATGGCAGTTGGGTTCAGAGGCTAACTAGGAAAGAAATACTGATATAATGGTCAAAGGCAACAGATTTATAAACAGTAAAGAAACAGCAGAAGCAGCGTGCGAATAATACAGGCAAAACATCTGGTGTGTTCCATGGTTAAAACAGGCTGACTCTGCTGTCTGCATTGTTTTGGTAAGACTTTCATAGTACTTTATAGTTTTAGACATGAAAGGAGAAAAATAACATTTCATTATTATTTTTGTCCAGTATCTAAACGCTGGTGGGCAATGTGCAGAGAACATAACACAATCCTTACCCTGGAGAGCTCACAGTCTAATTTTAGATGGGCTGCAGAAACAGGGTATCACTAAGTTCTGAACTTAAGAAGAACCCATCGCAAAGTAGGAAACCTTGTAGAACTACTCAGGCATTTTTGTTCATGTTGTTTATCTTTAAAGCCTTTCCATAATAAAGGATTACTTTATAATACATGTGTATATTAATGAAAACTCTCCAGTTTTTCAGTAAAAAATTAAGCAAAAGTACCTCAGTTTTTTTGTCCTGTTCTATCCCTTCCCTATAGATGTTATGTAAAAAAGTACTGGAGAGGAAGAAAAACTGAAATACAAATAGATTGAGTATAAATGTACAAATTCAGTGTTCCTTTTGTGCCATGTACCTTGCGTTAAGATCATATTGACCATATTATTTTTCTGCCATTTTTTTCTGCATGTTTATTGAGTTTGGGTCTCAGACCTCACATGAAAGTAGAGAGTGAGAATAAATTTGCTCGTTACTGGTCATTACTTTTTAACAATCTAAAAGGTGGCAACACAGGTAGCTCTGTGATGATGCTTTCTTAGAGATGATTTGTTAGATCTACAAGAGACAGAGAATTTAAAGGAAGGGGCATGAACTAATTTGTAAATGTTATTGCTGAATACCGTGAAGGTTTCCTCAGTGTTATCTGGAAGCAACAAGCACTGTGGCTCATAAACCAGTTATCTGTTATTTTAACCATTACCTTCTAACGAAGTGCTACCATCTTGTCTCTGTTTCCGTAAGAAGACCAAAATTAAAAGCAAATTAAGCTGTTTTCTATTCGAAATGTCATGTGCAGAAGCTTTTAAGGCACCCCACAGTAGGTTACACTTTCCCGGCTCTGCAGTGAAATATGACAGCCAAAGTGCTCGCAGTAATAACTCGCACATGGCCTTGATAATGGAATCTGTTACTGAGAGAACAAGTGTGTTGCCTAAATCACTGGGGTTATCTTTCTCCTTGTCTCAAAAAAAGAGATATATGATCATTGACTCCTGCTTGGTGGAAAGGCAGAGAGGAGTTTGATAGCTGGAGAGTGACAGCTCTGCTGTAACGGCTGCACCAGGGGCTGACGGATGCGCTGTGAGATTTTGAACCCCTGGGATCTGGTATCAGCTGGTATAACTTGACACAACTCTATTCATTCCAGTTAAGTCACACCAATTTACACAAACTGAAGTTATGGCCCATTATTTCTTCATGCCTGCTCTGGCAATGAATCCAAGTATGTGATTAAGAGTACAAGAACGCTCATTACACTTAATGCCATGGGCTTAGAGCCATGAGGTTAAAGTTAAGCAGGTATTTAAGTGCTTTGTGGTATCAGCATCGGGATGCTGAGCTGTGTGGTGCTAGCTGAGAGGTTGTTACAGCAATTGCTTTTAAAGGAATCTTGATGTTTAGGAAGCAATTTTCTGTTGGTCAGCATATGACCAGTTGGATTAACTGTTGTTTAGAATATTTTCTTCTGCCTCAAAATATTTCTCATTTGTGTCATGAATGTAGGAATAAGGAGAGAAGTCATCGAACAGTTTCTTTAATGGGAACCTTTCTTACTGAATGTGATTTATCTTCATCTGAAACAGAAGTCTGAAATTCTCTTCCAAACACAGCCTTTGAAATGTGGCAAGACTTTTTACAAATTATATCATCTTGGTAGCTCAGAGAATCCCATGGGTATAACGTTTTTACTGGTGTTTTGTAAAGAATGACCGCATCTACTGTTTTAATTCTGCTGGTATATCTCTATATACAAGAATATACAGTGCAGCGAGGCAGGGGATAGATTGCTTCTCTAAATGCTCTTAAAAGCAGAGCAGAGTTTGCAACGCTCTCTGTGTCTGGCACTAGCAGCCAAGGTGCTGCATCCTGAGGTTGGAAGACCTTTCTGGAACTGTGTGCGTGCCTGTGAGGATTGAGTTGGCAGCTTGGCTGACCTGAACTCCACATAGCTGTAGTGCTCCTGCTAGCAGGAGCCAAACTAACTTCTTTGGTATATTTTTAAGAGCTGCAGTTGCACTTCTGACAATAAACAACATCTGTAGCGTAACATGAACTATGTAGTACTTCTCATACACATTAGACCTGGATCTTGCAAGCGAAACAAATGACCACGAATGACCTAATCTCTTCAAACGTGCTATTTTACAAGCAGTTAATCTAATGCATTAGATTCATATTATTTTTCATCAGTTATCCCTTACTTCAGTCTCTGTAACCTACCTGTACAACCCCAGCTTAGGATAAAGGTAGGGGCTTTAGGTAGGCGTAAAAAACCAGTCTTCAACTCCTCTTTGCTGCCTAATGGGAGTGGCTTTCAGCCTCTTATTTCTGTGTCTGAGCCTCCCTTTGCTGGACACGTACACTTAGCAACTGTTTTTATCACGAGACTGATAATTGGATGGGACCTGTTCTAAAAGCAGGATCCCTTGTTGTGCCTGGAAGCACTGATGGATATTTGGGGAAACTGACAGCTTCTGAAAAATGTTTTTTGCCATGACCAGTACTTCTCTGACAGATTTTTAATGGCTGTCATAGAACTCTCACTAACTGGAACACTTTTGCAGATGAAGTGGAAAGTGGTGAAATGTGCTGCTTTAACACTTTGGAAAGTTTGTGAAGAAACATGAAACAGCTCTGAATTCTGCTTCTAAGTCACGATCCTTTTTTTTTTTTTTTCTCTGAAAATATTTTTTCCTCTATCAAAACTAAAATATTGGAATGGATTAGCTATGGGGTAAGCATTTGTTATGATACACCAGCACTGAGCTGGGTAACCCCCATTAACCTTAATGGGAACCACAAAGCTCAGTCTGTTCATTTAGATGGAAATATCCCCCTACTCATCTGGGATCAATTGCACTGTGTGTTACCTGGTTTCAGTGTCTCATTTACTATGGGAGTCACTGTCATGACCTTGTAAGCCTTGGACTATGAGAAAAGGAGGAGAGATAAAATGGGGCTATGAGAACACAGATCAAATAAAAATATAAGCTAAAAAAAGGGAGAGAAAAAGTTATAAACATTGGTACTTAAGTCACTTTAGAAGTTTGTATGAAATGTAATTGCAATTAAATGACAAGTCTCCTTTGCAGTTCAGTGTGATACTGCAGAAAATCAATACAAAGATAACAGCATATAGAACTCAGGGTCTTTTGAGAATTCTTAAATTTAATACTGTTTCACAGGAAGAATGTGTTAAGCTCTTGTTTGGTTGGTTGGGTTTTATTGTTTGTTTGTTGCATGTTTGTTTGTTTTGTTTGATGGTGGTTGTTGTTTTTTGTTTTGTTTTTCAGCTTCCTTATAAAGGAAACAGTAAGGCCATGATTTTTATATATTCCTAGTTTTATCCCTCCCTTCTCCCTCTCTCCCAAGTTAAACATTGCATACATGAACCTGAGCTACTAAGGGTGGTGTTATCAGTTGAGCCTAAATGGAATAGATGCTCATCTCTTTTTGAAAGTCAATTAAGCTTCTGTGCTTAAATCCAGTGTTTCTGTTTGAATCCCAGTCGATAGCTTTAGTGAAAAAGATCTCCAGTTGCTTTTTAAGTGATAGGAGGATTGTGATTAAGTATAGCAAAAGATCAGTTCTGTGCTGACATCTCTTATCTCTCACTGATGAAAATAACAGGCATCTTCTGCCCCAAAAAAGTATTAGATACAGTTAAGAAAGGGGACCAGAGAGAAAAAAAGCAAAGCTAGCATTATGGAAGGAATATGTTTATTGTGAAAAATTGTGGAAGTTTGTTTTTATGATTTGAGGCTGCCCAGTGCAGATAACAAGTCAGCTAAACTTCAGATAAACGTTGTGCTGCCATAGGCATGATTTCCAAGAGCACAATCTGCTTCATTAATACTACAGTAAGACCTCCAACCTCAGGATGAGTACAGCAATCTTAAAGCTAGCTCAGGAGAAGCAGTACTGGTTTCCAAACAACTCTCAGACGGAAAATTACGACAGAACTACAGGTAGAATTTAGGAGAATAGTTTCCATTAGATTATTTTTCATGATGGGGAATAATAATTTTTTTCAGCTCATCATGACTTTCTCATCGTAAGACTTGGGAATTCTAAGCATGCAATAGGACCACTCAGAAGACATTTTTTTTCTACAGCTTCCACAAAGAGAAATTCTTCCAGAATTCCCACTATAGTCAGTATTAAAGTGTAGGATGCAAGGATTACATGAAGTTGCCTTGATCTTTAAATTAAAGGTACAAGTGTCATTCAAGAGAAAAACAGAACTTCACAATATTAGCCAAATTGTTTCTTTCCAGTTTGATAGAGGTTCATGGTAAAAAGAAAAAACAAACGAGCAAAAAACAACAACAACAAAAACCACAAACAAACCCAAAACAAACCAACCAACCACACAAACAAACAAAAAAACCCACTCCCGAACCAACCAAACCAAACTTCCCAAAAGAGAAGAAATGCAGAGGGATTTTTTTTTGGTTGTTGTAGTTGTTTTTTGTTGGGGTTTGGTTTTTTGTTTAGTTGTTTTTTTACGGTTTGCTAGGTGATGGACATTACGTCTGAGAAGTAATAAGTTAATGAAAAGCTGATTCTTCCTTAGACCATCACTTCCTGATGTGCCCCATAGAAACTACCTAGCCAAGAAACCCAGTGTGCCTCCTACAGAAGTCTGTGAGGGCCACTGCAATATTGTATGGCAACCACAAGCCTCTACACTGAAGTTTCCACCTCTGTATGCTAACAAGAAGAGTTAATTGGAGTTGTGTCGTGTAGGTTATAGTGGCATCTCGCAGTCCTTTGCTGTGAGCTGATAGTTTCCGAGTGGTTTCCAGCATGGTCGAGGTATTCATGTACCATTCATTGCCACTTATCCTGGTCTTTTCCTCCTCTCCCTGCAAACACAGATCTCAGTGCAAAGCACATGAGACCTTGACATCAATCCAGTTTATCAAACTGCCACCCAGTCCTCTGTTAGGATGGCTTCTCCTGAATCAATTTCTCCTTACAGTTATGTAAACAGGTCTTTTAGTTTGGCCTCACTGCAAACAAACAGCTTATTGATGCAAGACAGAAGGCGACCTCCTTGAATATCTGTATCCCGGGGCTGCACATCTCATTGACAGCAAGTCCTCAGTCTAGACTCTAGAGAAAGTCCCAGTACAGGGGTCAAGAACCACTGTCTGCCACAGGAATTGGGTTTCGACAGCAAGGTAAATATAATTTCTTTGAGTAGGTTTAAAAGAGAATGGCAGCAGCGCTGTAGAGCTTGGGTTGTTGATACAGTTACCACGGCAGGGGCCAAATTATCACAAAAGAGTTACTAGTGCTTGTGTTTTTCCATTTGAAAGTAGTCAGTCTTTTCTGTGAGCTCTGAAGGCTGGTTATTCTACTAAAAAAATGCAGTAGAAGTACCAGTTGCTGGTGAGTAATCAAATCTAAATTCCTAAATTTCCACTTCAGCAGTGGTATCTTGGGATCTTATTTGGAAGCAATGATTTTAGTTCTGATATTTTCTCCCATGGATGGTCATCGGGATTGTATTTTACTGAGAAATGGAATACAGTAATATGTGAATAAAGACATTTTCAGATACTTTTAGTTGTTTCCCTTCAGCGTATTTTCCAGTGCTGTGTTTATTGTGGCCGTTTTGTGCTTTTCTTCTAGTTATAAATAACTGCTGAAGACTGATGTGTTTACTTTGTTAACCATGGCCATGATGGGTCGAGGACACATTAAATCATCCTCAGGCTCTTATTTGCAGCCAATTCGGAGGTAACCAGGATAGTGATATAAAATTGCTTCATACTGCAGAGATTTGTATATTGGCTTAAGTCTCTGAAGTCTCCGGTGCTTTATAACAAGACATTTTAATGGTAAAACAGTGACAGCAAGGATGAAAGTCCATGTGGAATTGCCTAGCAGACAACTCAAGGTTTGTTTAAGGTGCTAAGATGTGAAAAAGGGAGATTATTTTTTTTCTGAGGTTTTCCTTGATGAGTTTACAGAACTTGCTATTATTTATTTAGATTCAAAGTGTTTTCATGTTTTGGAAATAGCAATGGAGAATAGCGATGCTCTTATTCTGATGAGGTTACAAGGGGAAAATGTTCTTTTGTGACAATTTCTAGAGATTTGTGTGTGCGTGTTTGTGCTGCTGAAAACATTATTTGCAGTCACGACTGGGAACTCAATGATTTGACCCCTTTTTGTTTTGGAATTACCTGCAAGCAAACTTGACTGTTTATAAGTGTCTGTTGTCATCAAAAGCAAGAGTGACATTGAAAATCAAGATTGTGTTATTATATGATACACACACAATTAATACATCTCCTCTAGACTGTCAGGTACACGTCAGCCTAGTATTTGCACTGTCTCTCATTCTATTAATATATTAGTAAGACTGTATTGCTGATTTATTGCATGTAATTAGCAATGACTTAATAATGCGTGTCTGGGAATTGTATCACTATTTGTTTGTATTAGAAAATGAATTGCAATCAAACTACATTCCAGTACTGGTTGGTGCTCAATCTGGAAGAACTTAGAGAAATCAACCTGCAATTCTCATTTCACTTCTTCCTCAGATTTCTGAGAAACAAGATGAGGTTTCTCCTGGGGATTAAAAAGACTGAGCTGAATTATATCATGTTTGGGAATGAAACTGCAGAGATCAGGACCATTTATGGAAATCACTTGCTCTGCAGGTAATACCACAGTATTTAAGTGAAACCAGGAATCCTCTCCTGAGGAATGAATGCATTGCAGGGGCTAAAGAGTCGTTCCTACAGAAGTCTGGAAAGAGGGAAAGATGATGTGCTGAAATTCTTTTTGTTTGCATATAAATAATTCATTGAAATTATTTTTCTTATAGTGTTTTCAGGCTGTTTCAAGGGAAGCAATTAAAGTTATCCAGATTTTATCTATTAATGCTAGTGGGAGTAGGAGATAGTGCAGTTGGAACAATGGGAAGTTACCCCAAAGAAAATTAGGGCTATGGACTGACAGCAAGGAAACTGAAAGCAAGTATATTTTTGCAAGGCTTCTAACGACATCAGTGACTATAAACAGCTGCTTCTCGCAAAGGTAGATGAGAATGTAATGTTGTAACTCTGCTGATCTACTGTAAAATTTCGTTACCCAGTAGTTGCAGGGAACACAAATAAATACTTGGAGTCAAGTTCTTCTTGAGTATAATTTCTTCTTTCCCCTTCTCAAACACTGATATAGCCAGTACCCAGCAAAGCTGTAAAGCTAAATGTAAAATTTTTCAGCAAAACTGTGTTTTATAATACTCTGGCATTTCTGATGGGAAGTAACTCAGAAGGTTATATTATTTGGAAAGCAGAAGTACGGAATTAAGCAGAACTGTAACTACTGTAGTCTGTATAATCTTGGTAGAAGAGCTACCTTTTATCTTCTGGTGATAAAGTAGCACAAAGAGTCAGAGGCAGCTCGGAGCAATGGACAGCTCACTCTTTGCATTTCAATTCACTGTAACTTACTGGAACAGAAACGAAATACTTTGAGATATGAAATGTGAAGTACTTGATCTTTTAAAAATGAAGATTTGAGTAAAAAAAGCCACTCAGTACTAATAACAGAGCAAATGGCAGTAGTTTATAAATTAAGATTAGGAAGTGGTTTCATTTGTATAGTTTGATGCTTTTTAAAATGCATGTGAGTCCAAGATTAAAACACAGAGAGGCTATAGGTAATGACTGATTCTCCTAGAGAAGTGTGCTAAAATGTTTTATTTTATTCTGTAGCACACTTCACACCACATCCCCACACCCCCCCCCTCCCCGAAGGCACAAGGTTTAGGTATGAAAACCATTGTTCCTGCTCTAGAAAGAACATGCTTGTCTGATGTTACCCAGTGAAATTCTTTTTAGTTAGAATTATGGTACTTAAAAAAACCTAACTACCAACCTGAGCTAATATTAATAATTAAGCACAAATGTAACTGTCACCTATGTCACTTTCTATTTTTTAAGTTCTGGTATGGATTATTTGAGAAAAGGAAGGAGGATTTTGGAGTTTGCTTGCAGATTCTGAACTATATTTAACATTAAGAATCTGTTTAAAAGTTTTTGATCACTTTCTATGGATGGTTTTCCACTTGATCTAAAACACAGCTAGCAGATCATATGTTTCTAATGTACAGTTGTGTAAAACCAGAGCTAAAAACATTTGCAGTTTTTTTTGAAGCAACTGTAAACAAGCTTTCTGAGAGTTTTGGATCATGTGAATTGCCTTGATTTTCCTGTTAAGGTTTGGTTTTGATTTTGAAGATGATTCAGAAAAAACACATGGTCTTTATTTGCAAGTTGGAATTTCAGTTCAGTCTCTTCTACCTGAAATATTCAGAAAATTATGACATGCTTTAAGTAAAGAAGGTGAAAGTTACACCTATTTGGATGACGGGCAAAGGGCATTTTACAAGTAGTTCACAAACTATTTCCATAATATTTTGAAATGCAGTTTGGCAAGAAGTATTCTAGTCCTTCATGAAACCCTATCTGGTTTTGATACAAGAGCATGTTTTTTCTCTCTATACTCTCAACACTGGCATTCTGCACAAAATATTCACATGGAATGCAAGTTAGTAGAAAGAAAGAGAAAGGTGAGAGAGGGTGCATCTTGCCGTGGCTGAGGGACAAAAATTCCAGAAATGTGAATTATTACTTTGTAACAAAGTAGCATTAAAAAAGGCATAAAATATGGAGAAAATGAAAAATTCTGGAGAAAATTTAAAATAGGTGGTCCCTTCAGCTGATATCTGAAGCTTTAAGTTCTGTTATGTTAGGAGCATTTATCTGCAGACAAAGCAATATGTTTATCAGAAAAAATAGGGAGTTGCAAACTTATTTAAGAGAGTCCTATTACAACATCTCATCAAACCTTGTTAGATACTGCTTAATTTTCATGCTGTTCATAATATTTTATGTCAAATACTCCTGAGAGACATAAGGAAAATTTTAAAAGAAAGCAGAAGTGATTGATCTGCTGATTCTGAAGGAACAAGCTTTCCATGTGATATCTCGCTGGTATCTTCAGGGGCAAAGAAAAAATTATTCTTTTTTTTCCATAAATTCATCTTTGGAATATTTTAATGCCTTAGCTGTCTAGAGCAGAAATTAAAGGCATTCAGAAATTGATAGATTAAAAAAGAACAGCAAATTGGAAAGATTCACTGTGAATAAATTTCTAAAGCATAATGACATGAAAACAAGCATTAATATGAGAAAAATATAGAGAAGTGTCACAAGAATGTCTTGAAATTCTCCATACATTCTATTTGGTGGTCTTTGAAGGATTTGGAATGCAGGAGAGCGTTTGATACGGTGTTCGGGTTGTTTCAGTCTTCCTACCAATTTTAGTAGTTCCGGAAGAGCTTGGCACACAAGTCTAATCTCATTAGTAGGTCTGACCAAAGGTAACAGTATGGTGTATTTAATTGCAAAAACCTCATCAGTAATGAAGTTCTGTTTCTTCCACAGTGTTTGCTGTCTGGGGCCTTGTGATAACTCTAGTTCAGCAGCATTCCAGCAAATATTTTAACAGGTTTTAAATGAGTTAAAAAGAGTTATTAGGAATAGTAAAAAAAGTAGATCCTTTTGTGAAAAATCGAGAATCTTTCTTCTTTAATCTCATAAATTTCTTTTTATTTATCTGGCTCCAGACTTCAGCTCAAAAGTTTGTGAATGTAGTAAGATTGCAAAAAAAAATCCAGTCAATGTGATGGTAACTTGTTGATAAAGAAACACTCTTTTAATGAAGTCACGCAGCAAGGGGGGACTAAAAGGAGGGTCAGCAATACTTACACGTGGCACAAGCACACAGCTTGCAAGAGAGCATTTAAAATTGGTAACTCAGGGTTCATAACATGGCACAAGTAGAGGAAGAATGGGAGACTTTAATGGTGTTTGTGTTCTTTGAGTTTGCCTTCTGCTACTTGAACTTTTAACACTCAAATTTGGAAAGTGTTCTGTTGTTAAGCCTGGCTACTCCTTGTAACCCTGAGACCCTTTTCTCCAAGGAACCATTTCCGTCATTCTCTGTAGTCATGAGTATGGGATGTCTACCTCAATTCCTGTTACCTTACTGCAGTAAATTCAAGTAAATCTTTTTATAATGTTTACTTCTGCATTTTTGCTGTAAAGATGAGAAAAAGTGTGGGAGGGGGAGAAGCATCTACTGGTTGACTGCTGTTGGTAAATTCACAATAAGAATTTTTGTTTCATGAGGCTCAGGACAAGATCAGTGTGAGAGGTGGGATTCTCCAGAGCCCACCTTCTCCACAATGCCATGGATATCCAAATAGGAACTAATTTTCTTTCAGACAGCCTTAGTTCCCACTCTGTGCTTGTATGCCTTTTGGGGAGAGGAAAACTGCAAAGTAAAGGAGTAAGATCTTAGCTTTGACAGTATCAGTGGTGTCATGGGCATAGGGGAAGGCAGACAAGTGTTGTATTAATATAAAAATGGGAATGAGAAGAGACGGTATAAATCTAACAACAACATTCAACAATTTTCCAAATGTAATGTCATAAAACTTCATAATTCCACCAGATACAACTTCATATAAATTCTTTATATCCAATGTTAGAGCATAAAGTATTCATCTTACTGAAAGTTTCAAAGTTTTGGGTAATAATTCTCCTGGAAAATAAACATGCAAAATGTTTTCAGAAAAAAAGTGAAAATTTTTTGATTTGGTGAAACAGTCTCTTTTAGTTATAATAGCATTTTAATTAATCAGCTCTGCAGGACTTGGTTAAGTTGTAGTCCAATACTTTGGCTTGCAGAAGAACCCTGCAGTATGGGCTGCATTAACTGCAGTCCCCATTCTTACAGATTGTTTTTGAGATCTCTCAGAAAAAAATGCAACCCTTATGAAGTCATTCAGAACAGCACAACTCTGACTGGCAAGTAATACCAGATCCTGTGTTTTGTAATTTGCTGACTGTGATTTATTATGCCTTCTGATGTTTCCAGTGCTTTTCTCCAAGCTTTTTTTTCGGTTAAGTAAATTCGATAAAATATACCATCACATGACAGTAAGAGAACTGATACAGAAAATAATTCATAGTATAATATTGATAAATGCTTGGTGCAGTAATAGCAATATGTCATCAATCACCTGTGTTCATGTTTGATGGCATCATATAAACTAATTCAGAATGAATGTCCTTTGCTTTAACCTTGGTTGTATTTGCACCTTACTCTAGAGGAAAGTAATAATCCTTCATTAACTGGTAGGTGTGAAACATTCTCTATCAGGAGGGTAGAAGAGGAGGCAAATTAAAATTGGTTTTAGAATGTGTCCTGAGTCAAAATTGGTCTTTCTCTACAGTCTCATAAACTGCATAAATGATTATTATATGTTTCTAAGAGATGTATAAGTGACTGAATTTTTGTATGTTGCAGTTTTGTTCTTTTTATCTTTGTTACTTTAAATGTATTCAGATGTACATATAAGAAATTCAAGGACACATCAAACCTTTGATCGTGCTACAGCTTTAATTCTTAAGAGCCTGTATAAAACTGTGCTTTACATTATGCATTAAGGTACTTGTAATTAGGAAGTTGTTGTAATGACCCATTCTCAGACAAAGTAGCGCTATTCCTTGTTTTCCATTAACTGCATTGAGAGTCTATTTGCTGACAATTGAGTTTAATTTGATTAGCAGGAATTGTGAGACATTTGCAACACAAGGTATATTAGCATAGCACTTTGTAATGAGAGACAAAAAGCATTTAGGAGAAGAGCTAATTATTGGAGATTTTCCTTCTTTTAATAAGGAAGGTCTAGCTAAATTTTGGTACTCTGCTCTCAGAACCCCTCAAGCTTTAACTGCTGGCTAAAAGAAAAATAAAATGGCTTGCAAGAGCTCGGTAGGTGTTTTCTGAAAGTAACCATTGAGGAAAATCCACAAATTTGCTAAAGAAAAAAATCCATTTAATCTGAAAATTTGTCAACACCAGCAGGTTTTTTTCCATATTTTTCAGCTTATTAAACCGATAGCAGTATACATTTACTGCAAAGATATTCTTTGTGTTCAGTAAGGACACCCACCATCCACCTTCCCCCACCTCCTCCTTTCCCCCCGAAACGGGATGTAGTCTTCTGTAAGAAGTGCCTGCTGTATGCTGACCTACCTGAAGCTCTTGTAATGCCCATCAGAAAATCCTGTGAAGACACTACTAATTCTCTTAAATTACCGTGAAGGCTTGGCATTGATTTTTAACTACCTAGCAATTTTTTTGGTCAGTCTGTTGAGTACCTTTCTGTCCAGGTTCCTGTTGTGCCTGTTCACTGGGGGTGGTGGGCCTTGATTAACCAATAAGGCTCATAGTCTTGACCTGTTCAGCCAATGCAGTGAAGATGCTGCGACTTCTGACGAGTCAGTTCCTTTGTGTACATCTGTGAGTTCCTTAGAAATAGTCATTGGATTGTTAGTTGCAAGTCTGGTTGAAACATTTTTGCAGTCAGATACAATAGCTGACGACCAGGTTCCAGGTTGGTAAAAGATCTTCTCGCTGGAAAATATTTAAGCAACCTTTATAAAGTTTAAGTCGAATCTTATCATTCACTGATAAAATAAAATCAAATACATAAGATCCTTAAGGATGATACTGGTAATTGGTTCATGGAGAAAATGGTTTTATTCTTAGTAAATCATTCTACTTCTCAAGAACGGGTGCTCATCTTTTCTGGAAATAATTTTCACAATATTAGCCTTAAGACTTCTGTTTCTTTAGTCATTTGCATAAGCTGGCAATCAGGAGCTAATATGTTCCCTAAATAGGATTGCTTATCATCATGGAAGTGTTCCAAGGTAAAGTAGCCACTTTATTAAGTACACAGTGGCTTTTCTTCCTTGTGTTCTCTCTGCTAGCTCTAAAGCAGACGTTCTTGGTCAGTTGTAGTCTCTCTTTATTCCTTTACGTTTAACCTAGTTCATTTTAGGTTAAGTGATGAAGTTAGCAAATAATCATGTATTTGTTACACAACTGAAACGATAGCTAACTGCGACCTAAAGCTATGTATATTTGTACCCACACTCTGAAACCCCTAGATTTTGAAATAGATGATAGTGTTTCAACTGCTATCAGCTGCTGCCCAGTACTGAAAATCCAGACCACAATATTATCTTCTTTACCCAGAATCCTGTTTTGTTTCTGCTCAGAAGAATTTCATGTTCTGAGAACTGGTGTTCACTTACAAAGCTTATTACTTAAATTATGGTTGAATCCTATTATTAACATAATTTTATTAGTAATTAATTACTTGTGCTTATGAAGTTTTTATAACAAGAACTTGCTCTAGATTTCTTTATTTGGAGTTTTGGTGTTACAGAAACATTACATTATTAATTCTATTCATAGTACCACTAGAACCTTTCTCTTCCTTTAACAATAGTTACTTTGCTACAGCCTGCTGCCAGATTTTTGTCTTTAGCTTAATTCTCCTGGTTTGACTGGAGAGAAATAGCAATTACAGTTAGCTAAATATGGAAAATACATTTCTCCCCATCTTGTAATATTAGAATGTGCTTGAGGTTTTGAAAAAAATTGATCAGGGTTCATTTGCATCTGCTTTGTGTTTGCTTTCCACAAATACTCGAGCAGATGAGTTTACTGATGTTCAGTGAGCATTCTGGTAGTGAGCTTTCAACAAATATTTCAGGCTATTTGCAGAAAGAGAGTTTTAACTTTGGTTATCCATATAGGGCTAATAATAACACTTATTTTATGGTGAGGCAAATCTTATAATTGATTTGTATGTTTAACTGAGACTGCTCACAGACAAACTTCAACTCAGCTGAAAAATTAATCACAGAACTTGCTGAGAAATATTTCAGTAACTAACTTGATTAGGAAGATTGCAGTGTTTCCTCCACATCTTGCTGCCTCTTTTCTCTGCATCGTCCATTGCATGAGATAGGCATTAAGAAATATTTAATCACCTTTGTGATGTAAATTAAACACGTTAACCCAATAGCTGAGATTACAACACTCTTGTCTTGATTCCTATTTGCAGTAATGTTTTTGCACACTGTGTATCTATGGGCTTTAGTCCATTTAGGTGAGCATCTTTTTGCTAAGCAAAATGTAAACAAAACTGGGGTGATAAGTGTATCAGGAGAATTCGGACTATATGAATCCTTCTCCCTCTTTTTCCACAGTGTATTTTGTATTTATCAACTGCTCTACTAGACTTCACTCACAAATGGGAGAGAAAGGAAATGGAAGTCACAAGAAGTGGTTCCTAGGTTTGAGTGCTTTGTGCAGAGCCCAGCTGCAGTCCTTTGAAAGTCCCAACTCACTTCTCTGCACTTTCTGGCCTACTGAGGGGATTTCATGCAGCAGTCTCTCTAGGCACGGCCAACATGTTCCCTTTGGGCACTGGGAAGCTATGGGAACATTCCCTGAGGTAGAAAATCAGCATGCAACCCCCAGCAAGGGAGCAGAATCAATGTCACTGCTCTCTAGCCGTTAGTGCAGTTCCCTTTTCAGCTCCGTGTAGTGTTAGCTCAGTGCTAACAAACTACAATCCTTCTCAATTAGCAACTGAGAAAAATACGTAGACCCCAATGGCATCTGGTTTACAAGAGTCAGAGTCAGACATAACTGCTAGAGTTATGTCAACTGGGATTTTCTCTCCCTTAATATGTGGTATGATGGGAAACCAAAGTGCAGGAGTAGTCTCCATTTGTTTTTCTCTCTTCTTGCTGCATGACTGCTGAACAACTCTTGGGCTGTTCATCGCTGTTGTTTTCGTTGCCTATTTCTTGTCCCCAGATTGTGTCATTTTGTTGAAATCTCTTATTTTCAGTGTTTTATTTCTGTGGTTTGGTTTGGTTTTCCAGTCTTCTTCTTGTTGATAGTGCCACCGTTTACACGGAATTTAATCTAAGGGGCTTTTTTCCCCCAAATGTTTATAGACCACACCAAACATAGCCCAGCAGGGTTCTGGTCTTTCCTAAGAATAACTGTGGTACGTAGGATTTGTTTATCACTCAACATCCTTTTATCACAGATGTTTGTCCTTTGGCTTGTTCCTTTTTTCTAATTAATTTTTGATTGTAGTTTGAAACACCTTCTGTCTAAGCAATTCCCCCCTCCCCCAAATCAGATAGTTCATTTCTTTCCCCTTCACCTACAGTGATTCCCCAAAACTGAATGTTATTTACTTCTGGTTAAAAGTGACCTTTATATTCATGTGTTGCAGATAAGAGTTGTTACAAACATACCTATTTTGCTGTTATACTGTTTCTTACTCTTCCTGAATTACAAATACACACATGTTAGGCTGAGTGTTGTTCCCAGTTACTTGTGAAGACTAATGACACAGTGTATGATGAGGATAGTGGAGCTCATTTTCCATACTGATGCCCCAAAATCTCCTTCTGGGGTCACCACTAAGTTAGAGGTACATGGCTGAAAAATCACAACAATGCTGACAAAGCCAACCCTGACCAAAACAATGTGACAGGTGGCAGCAACTCTTAAAGCATATAATTTCCTTATTTTTTAGCCAGTTTGTGGAAAGCAAATGCATGAAAAGAAATGAATTTCCCACAGTGACATCTCTGACAAGCATGGAAGAAGACCAAAATTGGACTGCTGAAGCTGTTAGGAGCTTCAGTTGTCTGTCTGACTGATAGATCCTGCTACCACTTAAGATACAGGCATTGCTGAGCTACAGTTTTCAGACTGTGCAGTAGTTAACTTACTCTGGAGTGCTAACTCCAGGCCAGGAGGCTGTGTCAGGAGACTGTCTATCAGGAGACCAGAGCAAAGGGCTGGAGACATGCTTGAGAGGACATGCAGACAATAGCACACTGCAGAATACGTGTGAGGGAGGCGAATGGAGAGATTGTGGGTTTTAAAAGAACAGCGTAAAATAGGTTTGTATATTCTCTCTTTCCGTCTTCAGCTTTTCTGTTGCTGCACTTGCTCTTTCAGACTGAGTTGTGGGCAGCCTCTCCTTGCAAAGTCAGGAGAGATTAATGGAAGGAAACAGAAAGCATGTGGGAGATAGCACAACAATCTCTGCAAAGTAATTACAATAGCTGTGTGACAACTCATTGATATGCAAGTGCAACTGTTGAAAACAGTGTAAACTCCACAGAGGAAAAGAAGATCATTTTGACAGCATTAAGAGGAAAGCTAATACAAGTCTGATGGCAGGAAAAAGAACTTGGTTTAAATCTTCAGTTCTCCAAGTTTGTCAAGGAAGGATGTAACTTCTTAGTTGAGGCACTTTCCTGAGTTGTTGTAGCTGATTTCCCTCATCATAGGTAGTTATTCCAGTGCAGAATTACTTAATGATGCTAGGAGGTAACTGCAGTTTCAGAACTGATGCTAATGGTGGCCTGTGTGTTTTAAACAATTTCTGCCTCCAGCTTACCCAACAACTGGGTCTTCTCTTGCTCTTCACTTACACTAGGATGATCTTCTACCTGTTTATTGTCTAAACTAGTTATGTGAAATCAGATGGATTTAAGATGGAAAAAGAAGTAACTGAGATATAGTTGAGGCAGTTGAGTCATTTTTGGGGTGGGGCAAGGTGGGACTTGGAACATCCTCTAGTTTTGCTTTAGACAATGTTAATGAAGTTGGGGGTTGGATTTAGGCAGTTTTTTTCAAAACAAATTGATATGTAACTGATGGATTTGTTCAGATATTCAAAGCTGATGCTCACAATATTGAAGTCACAATAAGCAGTTTTCTGATAATCAGCCTTAGGATCATTTCTTTTTCTGTCATCTCATTCTTCCCAATTAATGTCGTTATTTCCATAAGCATTTGGGATTATGTCTATTAGCATCATTTTGATAGCCTTAATTATTTTAGTAATAACGCAAGCTTTCTGATTTTCTCATTTCTGTATTATGAACCTTCTTATAAAGTTTCAACAATAGCAAGGAATGTATTAAGAGTGAGTACAGGGGAACGATACAGAGAAGGCACAGCTACCTCTCTTTCTGGCATCAGGATAATAGCTGTCAATGATCCCCTCCTTGAAAGAAGAAATTGAATATGCCTCTTCACAACAAAGAATACCAGACAAATCAATAATACATGTTTTCTACTAGTCAGACTGTCCTAGTATCCTTTACAGTGCAGAAATCAAGGAAAATGTTATAATTATTATGAATTCTCTTTGCACAGGAAAACAACTGTGGAGAAAAATGTGAAGTGTTTCTCTGACAATAGGTTTACTGTAGCACACAGCAGGAAAAAAAAATATTTAATTGTGTAATACTTTTGAGAAAATAGGTCTTTCAAATCTAGGTGGGGAGGGATGTGATTTTTATTTTTTTTACTAAAAAGCTGGAATTTGTATCATGCCCTAAATACAGCTGGAATTCAGATTGAATGAGTTTCTTGTAGGATCAATTTATCCCACATTTTTCTGTAGAAAATTTTCTGTCACCCAAATGCAGAGGCGGCCTCACTTCCTGTGCCGTAAATTGCTGGGAGAGTGAAAGTGGTCATTAATTTTTTTAATCATGTTTTTAATGTAAATTAAAGCCCAATTTTTGTTTTAAATTTCTCTCAGGGTTCCTGTTGGACCTCTTTTATTTGTGACTTGTTATGGTGGCCTCTTGCACATAAACAGCACTGAGTGTTCCTGTATGGTGGTATGGGGAGGTCTGGACTCTGAGTCAGAGGAGAGAAGCTAAATTTCAGGGGTAAAACATACTAATTTTAATCAAAAACAGAAGGCTACTAACTTTGCTGCATAGATTTGAATCTGAATCAGACACTCCAAATTGGACTTAGAATTGGAGCATACACATTCTGATTTTTTACTTACTTGAGTGGGAAGATGGACTACATGGTTTCTTCGTGTTTGATAAAAGATACTTGCATCTCTATTATTTGCAAATAGAGAAAACAGACCTTAAAAACTAAGACTAAAAATAATAATTGATTGCATCGTATAACCTTTTTAGCTTTACTGGATCTCCTGCTAGTTGCTTGCTTTGATTTCGTCGTATCTGTCAGGGTCCTTAACAATTCTTCTGGAGATCTAACGCTATTGTATGAGAATCTATTCTAATAATTTGTCTCCTGACTGTTTCTATAATTACTCTGAATTGTGTTCCACAACAGGCAGAGGGACATTAGGTTTACAAAAAGAAATAGTACGTGCCATTTTCTGTTGTGCGCACAAAACCCATCGTTTTTTCCTTTACTGCTGATTAGTTGCATTGTATTTAACCTTCAGAAGCTTAGAGGTTGTCACATAGTGGGGAACTACTTCTTCCTCTGGCTCTGCTGGTGTTATTCTGAAGGTACTTTCCATTTCACTATACAATATGCCAAAGAAAAAAACAATGATGTTGGAGAGAATGTACACAAAATTACCAGTTGGGATACGTGAGCTTCACTTACAAGAAGTCAATATGAAAATTTAAAAAGGCTGTGGGGCTACCTCGCTGGCAAGAAATAGTTTTGATTTATTTCAGTTACTGTTAAGATGGAGAAAATACTGCAGATGTTACAGAATCACGGGTTAATTGGTTTTGTTACTTGTGTGAGAAAACTTAGCTTTAGGTTAGGATTTTGATATACTTTGCTATTATACTTGATATATTTTGTTATTCCACGCTATGTACCAGCATTTTATGCAACAAAGATATCTTTTTCCTCATATAGTTTTCTAGGGGAAATAATAGAAGCAATATAACTGTCAAAAGGTCAAAAAAGTCACTCTACCAGCACACCTACAATGGCAAAAGTTGCCTCATTCTACAAAATGTGATTACTCCCAATGGTCAATTTAGAGTAATTATATACTGAAAATGTAATTTTAAAGGTATTTTTATAATTCATTTAGAAATATTAACTTTAGGGAAGACCTTTGAGAATTAATCCAGATTTTTCTAAATCAGAATTCAAAAAGGCATTGGAAATACTTCAATTATGAACACTCAATATCTGACTTTTAGATTGTGTCCAAATGATCTAGTTAATTTAATTATTAAGACCATGTTAATAATTACACTTGGAAATTTGATTGATTACAGAAAACAATCCCTGTAGGTTTGAGTATGCTCAGGTTAATTGAAGAGCTAAGTTTTGGAAGGAAAGATTTGCAGAAGGCTGTATGCAGGCACTTTTCTCCTCTTGGTGAGAAGAATCTGTCACTTTTTAATGTCTTTTATAGCACAAGTTCAAAACTTGACAGCAGTAACCTTCGAACTCTATCTACATGAATCATACATTATGACTTCAATGCAAGATGATCTGCTGTGAGATTCTTTTGGTCACATTTCAAAGATTTATTCAAACTATATGAGGTTTTCTAAGAACAAAAGATAAAAGATTTTTTTTTCTTTAATTTTTTTTTTCCCCAGGACTTGGTTGAATAAAGCCTGCAGGCTTAAGCGTGTCACTGTGAGCCTGTGACTGGACATGTGCACATAAATGAGATCTTCAGGTGATCTTTACAACAAGTATATTCTTATGTACTTTGCTAAAGTAATTAAAGAGAAATATTTTTAATTAATTGGTGAAGTCTCCTCAAAACAGGCGGAAGATTCATGGCTGAGGTTTCTTTTTTATGTCAATAGTTGTAGCCCTGAAATGTTACAGAATAAATATAGTAGAAGAATACGATTAAAAGTTATGTGATGGGTATTTTCTTTGGAAGCTTCATAATGAAGACACTTACCTCTCCGTTCAGAGAGGTGCAGTTTCCCAGGAGGTTCAGCAAGACATTAAGGTGGCTAACAGTCTTTGTCACATCTCATGAAACATATCGTCAGCATGATGTATCTAAACTAACATTTCTTAAAACAGCATTACTAGGGGTAAACAAAGCTCAAGGATTCTTCAAATCACTCTTTTTCTGCTCCCGTGTAAAAGAAATTTAGGGCAATGCTTATTGTCGTGAATAAGAAATATTCTTAGAATCTAAGCTGCCAGAATCTCCAAAGCTCACACTGTAAACATTTCACTTCTACAGTGACAGCTAAGTGAAGATGCCTTGCTCATTATCCATAAAGAATATGTGGCACAGATGAACTCGGAATGTAAATTTGCAAGGAAATGGAGAAAATATAATTCATTTTTCATGCAGAAATGTGTTGTTTTTTTTCCTGCTGAAAGATTCATAGAAAATTAATTAGTGGAAATCTAGCAAATATGTTGTGTTGGTAATGCTGCAAAAATACTTTTCAGCACCAAAGCAAATAAGAGAGGCTAGAGTCATTGAGGTTAAATGGAAAATTGGAGGAACAAATAGGTCCTTAATAATAGCTGTTCATTATGGGATTTTTAAATAAATGAGAGAAATTAGGGGAAATGTAAAAGAAGGATAAGTAGTTTACGGAGGCGTGGTATGAAATGCATTAACTATGTGTTAAACCTTACTAGAGATTTTGAAAATCTGGGTTTTTAAAGAGGGAAAAAAACCCAGTTGCATTCAGCGCATCATTTTTGTGCGCTCTTTCAGTTAAATATCTGCGTGCGTTTACCAAAACTCCAGTCATTTCAATGACAGAGTTAATTTTTCTGAAAGATGATGAGGGATTTACTGCAGTGCAGAGAGAAGCCCATTTGTTTACTAGCAGGTGAGTTCAGGCAGCCATGATTTAAGTTGGCCAAAACAATACGAGGCTGGTTGGTATTTCTGGAGTCGTATCCATTATTTACATTGCTAGGCTGTTGAGGATATTTGGAGCAATGTCACACTAACCTCTATGAATTCTTGATTGGGAAATAAAAAATTAACAATATGGACTGATGGGAACACTGCTGTATAGAGACAAGTCACTTTGAAACAAGCTCAGTCTAAGAAGAGTGTCAGTGCCACATATAAACACTCTCCAAATGTGCCAAGAGTAACATTTACTGCTGTAGGATTTCCACAGAGGAGTCATTCCATGCAACCCCCTGCCCTTCACGCCTGCCCACAGAAGGAAGACCTGAGAGTAGCTCACCATTTGTGGGGATTTCTAGATTTGTTTGGTTGTCTAAACCTCCCTCAGCCATGAAAACAAGATTCAGATTAATATTTGAGCTACAGTTGACCTCTAGCAGGTAATGTCAGTTTGCCTTTCAGAGAAGGACCAGCCAGGCAGCCCTAGCAGCCACTCTTCCACTGGGCCATTCTTCCCTCCCTCTCCCCCCTCTCCCTTTCAGTGAGGGGTCTGTTTACCTGATTTTGTGGGATACAGGGGTGCCTGCAGACATCAGCACAATGGGCATCCACAGCACTGTAGGGATAATAAACAGCCCAGAGTCAGTGAAATCAAATCATAGGTGACAGCCTCATTTTATTAGACTGTGGAATAATGATGATGATTATTCAGGAGAACAAAAGTGAAAAACACAACTCTTGTATAGTTTGTTTCTTAGTAACAGCTAAAGTAGAAATTGCCTGTGATGACAAGACTGGTACTAAACATTACTGCCATTTCATAAATGACTTCCTTTAGTCTGGTGACCTCAGCCTTGTTTGCTTTGATAACAGGTTTTGTTTTAATTTTTTGTTTACTCCTGAAACATCACCTGAAGACTTGGCCAGTGTTTACACCAGTCACCTCCCTTAAAATTAAATAATATCAGAGGAAAAAAATGGAGCCAACAGTATATATACAGAAAAGTGCTGTATAGTATAACTTTGTGAGAGCAAAACCACACCATGCCTTCCACATCAGTATGTACCTGTACTCCTGCATGGTCCTGGATTCAGGTTGACTGTAGTTTGGTGCATTCTTTGTTGCTTCAGAAATGCTTTTGTTGTCTTTTTTTTTTTTTTTCTAATGGTATCTTACTAGTAAAATCTTCTTTAAGTGAAACTGGATTTACATTTGGTTTATACTGGTGTGATTTCCTTCTTAAGAATCTATTTTTTTTCTGCTGGTTACCGTCTTGAACTGATGAAGCCCTGCAATGTTCCCCTGGTCTAGACAGATATGAGGACCTGATTCAAGGTTCAGAGGCAGGAGAGGTTTCATCTGCTCTGAAGGAGTCACTCCTGGATTGAGATTAGCATACAGGTCAAGCAGAGTTGGCTTAAACAAGTCTTCACTTGTCTGCTAGAATTTTGTTTACACAGTAATGTGAGAACTTTGAGAAAAACAGAAATGAAGACCAAGATGCAAGGAGGTCACCTTTGGTGCTGGTATTCCTTCAGAAACCTCACTTTTCATTTTGACAAAGGAGAAGGGAAAAAAAAAAGGTGCTGTTCCATGATCCTTTTTTTTTTTTTCTTTGGATAAAAGAGGACTGGAGGCAGCTGAACTCTGCTTTTCCAACCTGCAAGGCGGTTTCAAAAAGGCCTGACTTTAGTCTTAGAGCCACTGTGTTGGAGGTTATATTGAAGGATTGGAAGTTCTGATCAAGGGTGTTTAAGAGGTACAATGTAATTGAAAAGCTTTCACGTGGTTGTCTTAATTTTTTAAATCATTCACTGTACATAAATCCTGGAGCAGAGAGCATAGAGCAAAGCTCACTTATTTTTGAATTTTTATTTTATACAGGGAAGATTTCAAAAAGACAAAGCCATTTCTGCAGGACCCTTGAGGGACACTGCTTGTTTTATTGGTTTTATTACATTGTTTAGATTTCAATTCTGAAATATACAGAAAATTATATATCCTGCTTTCTAACCATACCTGTAAAGTCAGAGGATCATCTAATGAAGAGAAGAATAGGTATTAGTTTCTTATTGACAGTTCTGCTTTTTAGTGAAGGTTTTCAGTAGTGTCCGTGTTTCAAGTATTTTACATAATTCATTGCACTATTTTCTTACTGCCCTAGGAAACTATAAGCATCTTTTGCTGTGATCTTTCACTTCAAGGATTAAGTTTCCTTTAATATTCATAAATTTTAAGAATGCTAATAACCGTTATGTCTGTGAGCTCTGCATAATGGTCAGAAGTGACAGAGGAGGCTGCAGAGGTAGCTCATATACCACCACTGATAGTAGAGCTGCACTGAGGGAGTGTTTAGGGGTGAAATTTCAAATCTATTGACTGTCATAGTTCAGAGAAAAGCAAGCTTGCCAGTATTAAATATGCAGCCGAGAGACAGGTACGAACCCACTAATGATGAGAAATCTAGAGTGAAGGATTTTAAATAGCTTTACACAGAGGTTTGAGACAACTGAGTGATAGAGCTCTTTTATTTTGTATGCCTATCAGTATTGAATAAACAGCAGCTGTAGCTTAGAAACAGAGGAGAATTTCTCTTAGGAAATGCTGCTGCTAAGAGCTTTTTACAGCCCTGTCACTGCTCAAATGGATGTTCAAGCTGTGCTGATGTTAAGTCCCCCGTTTGGGGCCAGAACGATGGAAGAATTGCCATCCATTTCCCAGCTACAGTGACTGGCTTTTTGTCAGAAGTTAGATATTTAAAAATATGACTCAAAATGCTGAGTTTTCTGACACATGGCACTTAGGCTTGCTGTAGCTAACTGTTAGGCACCAAGATCTTTTATATAGCTAATTTTCTAGTGATATCCTCCAAATGTAATGTTTAAATAAAGTACTTTAAGTACTTAGAACTCCACCAATACTGACTAAAAATCTTAAACTTCCCTGTGAAGAGCCTGTGTATTGCTTTATCTTGGTGAAGTACGTCACTGCTGTCATCATACTGACCTATCCCCAGCCCTTTTTTTAATGAACTTGCAAATGTTGTTGCTATGAGATTACTAAGAAGGAAGTATTTATTTCAGTTTAACATTTGTGTCTTTGCTTTAGGCCATGCACATTTTAACCACAAAAGTCACAGAAATCACAGAATGTTAGGGGTTGGAAGGGACCTTGAAAGATCTAGTCCAACTCCCCCTGCCAGAGCAGGATCACCTAGATTAGGTCACACAGGAATGTGTCCAGGTGGGTTTTGAATGTCTCCAGAGAAGGAGACTCCACAACCACTCTGGGCAGCCCGTTCCAGTGCTCTGTCACCCTCACCATGAAAAAGTTTCTCCTTATGTTTACATGGAACCTCCTATGTTCCAGCTTGCACCCGTTGCCCCTTGTCCTATCATTGGACATCATGTGTTCATGCCACACAGTCCCCAGTCTGCCTTTCTGCATTCTTTCTCTCCTCTAATGACATTGTGAAACTGCAGCTAGAATTTTGAGAACAATTTTTAAGAGCTATTGCTGAAGTTTTTGTGGTTTACTTTATGAAAGTCTCCCTATATGCTACTGAATTTGGAGTCCTTGCTTTTTTTGCCTATAAACTGACTGATTCCTGTATCATCGTAGCCGTGCACAGTTATATGCTTTTAACTCCATACTATAAATATCTCTCTATATATATCTATAAAAATTATCTATAGATGCAAGTCTCTCCCATTTTTAACCTGGACAATTTCTATTATACTGAAAATTGTCCCCTGACTAGGTTCCACAGCAATTTCATGAAGGTGTTGAGTGGGGGGCCTGCTTCAAGGCTAAAGATTCTGCCAACAATATACAGAGCAGATGCACAGTGTCAGGGTTCTAGGTAATCACTTTTGTTCCCTTCATGGATGTGCATGCATACAAAGTCATCATACAGAATCATCACACAGTTTTTAAGACCTGGGACTATAAAGAAGAAATAAATAAATGCAGTGCTGACTCAAAGTAATGTGACTTTGTTTTTCCCTAGAAGCTAAGAACTGAAAAATCCAACCTGATTTGTTTTCATTTGCAACATTCTAGGTTGAAGCATGTGACATCAAAGTAATTGAAACAGTGATGACATAAGCTAGATATTGCTAACCCCCCATGTCTCAACTAAGCAGCAAGTGCTTATAAGAGGGAGCATGTATAAAGGCAGGGGTTTAAGAATCTGCTGCTGGAAAAGACCAAGAACTTTATGGCTGAGAATCAAGGACTTCAGCACTACTTAAGTCATAGAATGATAGAATGATAGAATGATAGAATGATAGAATGATAGAATGATAGAATGATAGAATCATAGAATGATAGAATGATAGAATCATAGAATCATAGAATCATAGAATCATAGAATCATAGAATCATAGAATGGCTTTAGTTGAAAGTGACCTTAAAGATTATTTAGTTCCATCCTCCCTTCCATGGGCAAGGACACCTCCCACTAGACCAGGATGCCCAGAGCCTCATCCAGACTGCCCTTAAACTCTTCCAGGGATGAGATGTCCACAACTTTTCTGGGCAACCTATTCCAGTGTCTCACCACCCTCATAGTTGAGAACTTCTTCCTAATTTCTAAATCTAAATCTAAATCTAAATCTAAATCTAAATCTAAATCTAAATCTAAATCTAAATCTAAATCTAAATCTAAATCTACCCTGCTCTAGTTTAAAACCATTGTCCCTTGTCCTATCACCACATGCCCTTATAAAAAGTCCCTCCCCAGCTTTCCTACAGGCCCCCTTCAGATACTGGAAGGACTCTATAGGGTCTCCCTGGGGCCTTCTCTTCTCCAGGCTGAACGGACCTAACTCCCTCAGCCTGTCCTCATAGGAGAGGTGCTCCAGCCCTCTGATCATCTTTGTGGCCCTCCTATGGACCCTCTCCAACAGACCCATGTCCTTGTGTTGGGGGCTCCAGACCTGGACATAGTACTTCAGGTGGAGTCTCACAAGAGCAGAGGAGGAGGGCGAGAATCACCTCCCTCAACCTGCTGGCCACGCATCTTTTGATCCAGCCCAGGATATGGTTGGTAACTTCAGGTAGATTTGTCTGCTTCTCAAGTCAGAAACATCTTATATCTAGTAGTTATAATGACAGAGAACAAGACAAAACACACAGGGAGTAGCTTTGGCACGTATGAGACAATGGATTTCTGAAACAGGATGAGTTTCAGGCAGTGGCTGATTCAGTTTTTTATAGATAAGTTTCTTCTCTATCTTTTGAACAGTTTTGGTCATCTGAAGTTTGAAGATCACTATCTGTGCAAATACTGTACTTCTGACCTTCAATTTGGTTGGTACTTTGAGGCAAACAGAAGTCTGCAGGACAGGAAGAGACTGTGAACATAAAGGGGGAGTAGAGGAGGCAGCACAGCCTTTTTCCAGATCTGCGTATATAAGAAATTCCACCAGGAAGATACATATTTTACGTTAAAGGTAGAGGCATTTTGCGCTCAGTACGTGAATATAAACAAAAAAGAAACCAAATAAATAATTATCAGTGTTCTAGGTAAATTCACAGTAAGACACTGAGCTTGATTATTGGTGTCAGTGACAGAATTTCCTGTGCCCTCAGTCATACAGTTCCTTGCAAAGTAAAGTCAAACCCCTGACAGTTGAGTCACAGGCTTCCTAAGTTTGTTTGAAACATAATAATTATCCACTTTTATTGGATTATTTGAAAGGAAAAACTATTGAGATAGTAGACCTATTTTCACAGTATGGTGTGTAATTTTGGTATTGAATACTGATTTCTAATGGGAGTACTAAAAATTATTATGGACATTAAGGCAAACCTTACAAATGTATGTAACATGTTGCGCGCTTATGTTTTCCACATTCTGCTTTTAATAAACTCCTTAAGTGTTATAGCATCTATCTAATGACAAAGGGCTGGATTCTGATCTCAGGCTGAGTTTACTGTAGTGTGATTCAGTTGACTGAAGTCACTTCTGAGTTGCACTGACATCAGGATAGGAAACAAGCCCGCTGTATGTAATGATGCTGCAATTATAAGAAGTGAAAGATCAGATCTGAAAATTGTGAAGTGGTAGAGTGATAAAGTTTTCCTTCGGACTGAAGAGCACGGGAAGGAGGAAACAGCCCTGTATCTGCGTGGCAGTGCCTTTTCCTTCCTGCTACTCTACAGCATTATTATCATTAAGGAGTTTTAGTTTAGTTCTGGAATCTGTCACTATCTCACTGTAGTATTTTATAGTTGATCATGAATAAAAGTAGCTTAGGTTTTGTGGGTTGCTTTTTTTGCTTGTGTGAGAATGAGTCTTCATTGTTTTTCTTGGTTGTATGCTTTCTTTTTGTGAGAGAAATTCTCCCCTCTTTATCTTTTCCATTTCCTAGCATAGTTCTCATCCCAGAAAATATAAGAATTTTTTTTTGAGAGTGAACTCTCAGATCGGCAGAGAACAGAAAAAACACTTCAATATTTCCTTTAGCAAAAGATTTCCTTATCTCTGTCAGTTCTCTTCTGCGTGTTCTGAGTCACTGAATTCAAGAAATGAAAAGATCTTATTTTTCTCACATGAAGTTTTCTCAGACCCACAAGTTAGAGTGCTTCTCTCTCTTGCAGTTTCTATGTCCTAAAGAAAGCACTTCCAGACTGTCACCCAGTTCCTTCACTCCCAGTTGTCTCGCAGGAATGTCTATGTCATCCAGAAAGATGTCTTATCCAAGCTGATCTTTCTAAACGGTGTCACTATTGTGAATGCAAATCAGAATGAGCTTTACAGCTTTACTTTAGCTGTGAGTTCAGTCAGGTTCCTTAAGACATCCCTTAATTAGCACAATAGCTTAATGTCTCGTTATTCCATTTGAGAAAAGATAAAAAGCCTTCACGTTGGTAAAATTCTGTCTGTTTTATAAGTTAGACCATAAATTGTTTCAGGACTGCTGAGTGAAGCGGGAGCCCTGGTAACAGAAGATGCAGAGAAGGGGGAGTTACTGAATACCTTCTTTGATTCAGTCTGCACTGCTAAGACCAACCCTCAATAATCCCAGATGCTGGAAGTAAGAGAGAAAGCTGGGAGGGAAGAAGACTGTCCACTGGTCGATGAGGTTTGGTTTAGAAGTCACTTGTGTAAACTGAACATGCACAGATCCATGGGCCCGGATAGAATGCACCCATGAGTGCTGAGGGAGCTGGCTGATGTTGCTCTACCACTCTCCATAATTTCTGAAAGGTCATGGAGAATGGGGACTGGAGGAAAGCCAATGTCACTCCCGTCTTCAAAAAGGGCAAGAAGGAAGACATTGGAAATTGCAGACCAGTCAGCCTCACCTCTATCCCTGGAAAAGTGATGGAGCAGTTCATTCTGGAGATCATATCTCAGCACATGGAAGAAAAGAAGGTTATCAAGAGTAGCCGGCATGGATTTACTAAAGTAAGGTCATGTCTTACTAATCTGATAGCCTTCTATGATAGTGTGGCTGAATGGGTAGATGCAGGGAGAGCAGTGGATGTTGTCTAACTTGATACCAGCAAGACTTTTGACACTGTATCCCATAACATCCTCATGGGTAAGATGCGGAAGTGTGGGTTAGAAGAGTGGACAGTGAGATGGGTTGAGAACTGGCTGAACAGTAGAGCTCAGAGGGTTGTGGTCAGTGGCACAGAGTCCAGCTGGCGGCCTCTGAGTAGTTGTGTTCCCCAGGGGTCAGTTCTGGGTCCAGTCTTATTCAACACCTTCATCAATGACCTGGATGCAGGAACAGAGTGTATCCTCAGCAAGTTTGCTGATGATACTAAACTGGGAGGAGTGGCTGTTATGCCGGAAAGCTGTGCTGCCATTCAGCGAGATCTGGACAGACTGGAGAGCTGGGCAAAGGCAAACCTAATGAAGTTCAACAAGGATAAGTGTAGAGTCCTACAC